>CASHTC010001517.1:35000-37020 GCA_949357725.1 Hyperoplus immaculatus | reverse complement strand
CACACACACACACACACACACACACACACACACATACACGTTAATCACTCATTAAAGGCCCGTATATCAGATAAACCATGAGACATGTTGACAGCCACATTCTGACCTCATGTCACCTGTCACTCCCGTTGCTAACGGCAACACTGGACGACCTGATTTAAGATCCCTGCAGGCCGGCGGGTTTATGGAGTATATATCCTAAACCGGCACTTTAATGGGGGTTTCACTGACTTTTTAGTGTGTGTGTGCTGTGTGTGTGTGTGGGGGGGGGGGGGGGTGTTTGTGTGTGTGTGAGTGTGTATGTGTGGGAGAGAGAGAGAGAGTGAGTGTGTGTGTTTGTGTGTCAGTGTGTGTTTGTGTGTGTGTGGGTGGGAGAGAGAGAGTGTGTGTGTGTGTGTGTGTGTGTGTGTGTGTGGGTGGGAGAGAGAGAGTGTGTGTGTGTTTTGTGTGTGTGTGTTTTTTTTGCTGATTTTTTTTTATGTGTGTGTGTGTGTGTGTGTGCGTGTGTGTGTGCGTGTGTGTGTGCTGTGCATGTGTGTGTGTGTGTGTGTGTGTGTGTGTGTGTGTGTGCGTGTGTGTGTGTGTGCGTGTGGCTTTTACTTTTTCTTCACTGTATTGTGCAAACGTAAGCACTGATCGTAAATTATATTAATTAATAATGTGTAGCTGCCGGCGTTGGGGAAACCTTGTGTGTGTGAAGCCTAAAATGTCGAGGTTGACCACCACTGTATAGCAAGGACAACTGTAACTTTTTAACCATCACCTAATCTATAAGTGTGTGTGTTTGTGTGTCTGTCTATGTGTCTGTCTGTCTGTGTGTGTGTCTGTCTGTCTGTCTGTCTGTGTGTCTATGTGTCTGTCTGTCTGTCTGTCTGTCTGTCTGTCTGTATGTCTGTCTGTCTGTCTGTATGTCTGTCTGTATGACTGTCTGTCTGTATGTCTGTCTGTCTGTCTGTATGTCTGTCTGTATGACTGTCTGTCTGTCTGTCTGTATGTCTTATCTGTCTGTGTGTCTGTCTGTGTGTCTGTCTGTCTGTCTGTCTGTCTGTCTGTCTGTCTGTATGTCTGTCTGTCTGTCTGTCTGTCTGTCTGTGAGATCTTAACCAATTGTCCATGTCAAACAAACTTACATACAAACTTACTGTATTTCACATTGTTGCAATCGATCAACAGTTTTCAAGTGTTGTCAATTTTTAAAGGAATTTGTTTAAAGCAATGCACAACATATGTAAAATTTGCAGTTATATAAGGGTTAATGCCCGACGAGGTGTCCATGTATCATGTATTAACGGACACCGAAGGAGGCGACAACTGTCCGACGCGCAGCAGTTTAATCAGCGGCGAGACGGCGACGCATTAAAGTGGACAGAATGTAAACAGTTCCATCTAGGTGTCCATACATCAGGGGTTAATCCACACCGATGGACTGTTCTCCAGCCAATCAGAATAGAGTATTCACACAGACTATGGTATAATGTTCCATAAAACACACGTCTTGACCATTTTCACTCGGTGCAAACATCACAAAGCATACAATAAAAACAGAAATGGAACCAGTATGTTGGAAGAGGATTTCAGAGAGGAGTTCAGTTAGTTAGGCAGCTTTTATTTTTCATCACACCCACTTTGTTTTGCTATTTATTATGAATATATGTACGAATAAAACAAAGGTTAGAAAGTATCTCAATATGGGTTTGCTCCGGTGGCGTAGTGGATAGAGCGTGTACCATATTGGCTCCGGCCTTCGTTGCAGTGGTCGCGGGTTCAAATCCGACCCGTGGACCTTTACTGCAGGTCATCCCTCCTCTCTCTCTCTCTCTCTCTCTCTCTCTCTCTCTCTCTCTCTCTCCCCATTTCAACTCTGTATTGTCTAATAAAGCTTGAAAATGCCAAAAACAAATCTTTAAAAAAAAATGTATAGGCTATATCTCAATTCCTACTCTTTTACTGACTACTTTTTAAGAAATATGTTTAAAAACGATGCACAACATATGGAAAATTCCCACCTTCTGTTCCATAA
>CASHTC010001515.1:45000-50000 GCA_949357725.1 Hyperoplus immaculatus | reverse complement strand
TGATCATAAAATCCATGAAGAAGAAAAAAAAACATTTCTCTCGCCTGCGTCTGAACCTGTATTGATTCGAAACGAGGGACTATTTGTTTGAAATGATCAAGTTGATTACAGGGCCGTGATCAGGCTGCAGTATGGCATATGGGCGTAGTGATATATGGATAATCAATTTTCCTACATGTTTTTATAAGATAATATCGGATTTTGGACGGTCTCCCTCCCCCCAACCCTACCCCCCTTTGGCAAGATAAGAGGGGTGTGTGTGTGAAGAGGGGTGTGTGTGTGTGTGTGTGTGTGTGAAAATATATGTATGGTACAGTGATTGCATTTTCAAACAGCACTTCATCCGTCCGTTTGATGGTGGCGGAAACAGAGAAAAAATATCACAGTCCATTTCTCATAACTGCCGGACTCGCAGATGCAATATTTTGACCGTAAACACACACACACACATGCACACACACACACACACACACACACACAGGGGCAGGCACACACACACAGGCACACACACACACATGCATACCTTATATACACACACGCACACACACGGACGCACACACGCAAACACACACACGGATGCATGAACGCACACACACTCTCGAACACATACACGCCTACCTTATACACACACGCGTACGTACAAACATGCACACGCACAGACACAGGCACACACACACACACACACACACTCACACACACACACACACACACACACACACACACACACACACACACACACACATTTTGACCATAAACAAACAGATATAACCCGATAGCGTGCTTTGCCAAATGAGGTGGATTACCATTAGGACATAGCCTCCCGGACACTATAGTATTGAGTGTGTGTGTGTGTGTGTGTGTGTGTGTGTGTGTGTGTGTGTGTGTGTGTGTGTGTGTGTGTGTGTGTGTGTGTGTGTGTGTGTGTGTGTGTGTGTGTGTGTGTGTGTTATGGAGTTAATGTGGCAATAGATCACACAAGCAGAGGAGATACACAGGTTTGTGACACGTCTTGTGCTCAAACATTGTTTTTCTTGCCAAGGCATCTCGTTTAGTATCTAGCTTTTGGTTTTTTTCTTTCATATACAGCTCTGGGAAAAAAATAAGAGACCACTCCAAATGTTCAGTGTCTCTCGTTTGACTAGTTATAGGCATATGTTTGAGTAGAATGAACATCAAGAGACGAGTCTGGATTTTTCTCAAATCTTCATCTCTACATAACTTATTGAAAATTATCTTAATGACAAAAAATGTATTGTGAATTTGGTAGAAATGTTGTCAGTGGTTTATATTATAAAAACCAAAATGTTCATTCTACTCAAACATATGCCTATAAAGAGTCAAACGAGAGACACTGAACAGTTGGAGTGGTCTCTTCATTTTCAGCTGTATATATTTTAAATTTGGCATGGACATAGTAGCTTGTCGGAAGTCTTTCAAAATACACTCAGAGTTGTGATGTGTGTTTGGACGCTTGTTAATTCTGAATACCTACTTCTAACAAATATATTCTTGCTCATTCAATACATAGAAAAGATAATGCAAAATGTTTAAAGGTGCAGTGTGTAATATGACATCATCAAGAAAGTTCTACAAAGTTCTAGAATGCAACGCTCCCTGGGTAATCCCACCCCTTTCGAATAATAACAGAAGCTACAGTGGCCTTCAAGGACAAGAACAATTCTACATTTTAAACAATGCACCTGATGACATTCCAACTATGACACTTTCAAGATGGCGGCACTAGGCCTTGGTCCAAAATATGCAGAAATATGGACATGTATGAGACCCTTTCTAAGGGAAAAAAATAATAATTTAAAAAAAATGTTCAGCTATTATGCACTAAATTAAATGTACTTTTGGATATTATAATTACTTTCTACAAAATCTGCTAGGAAATAAAACCCAAAATTCTACACACTGCAGCTTTAAAGAGGACCTATGATGCTTTTTGACTTTTATGACCTATAAACGTTGTTATGATGATTCATAGTCATGCTTAACCATACTAAATTATCAAATAATGACTTACATGCATTTCGACGTATTCCCTGCTGACCGTCTGGGGTGTCTGTGCAGAGCACTAAACACTATTCTAGCCAGTCGAGAAGTCACGTGTTCAAAGCGGTCTACCCTTTCATAATTTGTTACGTCGCATAAAACTTTGTGGCGTCTCCACGCGGATGTTTCCATGTATGGTAATGCTGTCACTTCCCTGTTCGCGTCTGCCTCGCGTCTGCCTCGCGCCCTTATAGGTCCATGCTCGCGCTTCCCGCCACTGAAAGTGTTCCGGAAGGAAGGTAACCAATCACAACGGAGTGGGGTTTGCAGGAGGGGGGGGAGGGGAGCGGAGATGGCCGAAGCACAGGCGGAGGGAGCCGAAGCACACACACTCAAGTGTTGACAGGATGTGCTGGATCGCCAAAATAAGAGAAAGAGCTTCCCGAAAATCTACATAGTTTTTTGTGATGTGATTCGTGTCAAGTTGCTCTATAGCAGTGTAAAACAAGAAATTAAGACCAGAAAAGTAGCATAATAGGTCCTCTTTAAGTCAAAAAGCAAAGAGACACTCATTTAATGGCTTGTAGATTTGGCATGGACATTGTAGCTTGTATGAGGCCTTTCAAAATGCAATTGTGATGTTGATTTGTTAGCCGGTTAATGCTAAATACCACCAGCAAATGTACTTCAGCTAATTTAAAACATAAAAAAGATACACACATTGACACTCTCTAGAAACCAGTTATTCTTTTTTTCAAAGTTAAAAGGCAAAGAACACACACACACACACACACACACACACACACACACACACACACACACACACACAGAGAGAGAGAGCCATTTCCGCTGGTAAACTCCTGAGTGGTAGTGAACGGTAGCGGGGGCCAATTAGCTGCACTCATTAGCTTTCGCGGAGCATTAGAAAAATAAAGGGCTTGTGGCAGGATGGACGTTTGGGGCTGTGTGTGTGTGTGTGTGTGTGTGTGTGTGTGTGTGTGTGTGTGTGTGTTACCATGTCCTTTCTAAAATAAGGGCTAGTGGCAGGATGGAGGTTTGGGGCTCTGAGTGTTTCTGCATTATTGATTGAGAATTAATGGCGGAAACAGCTTTTCATTAAAAGGGTGATGCATGGCTCCAGAAAGGATGGACGTTTGTGTGTGTGTGTGCGTGTGTGTGTGTGTGTGTGTGTGTGTGTGTGTGTGTGTGTGTGTGTGTGTGTGTGTGTGTGTGTGTGTGTGTGTGTGTGTGTGTGTGTGTGTGTGTGTTTTAGGCCTTAGTACCATAATGGCAATCTGGGCCATTTCAAAGTGGGCCATATAGACGGCTGTTAAATACTTACTGTTTGGAGCAGGCCGAGTTTGTGAGGTTTGAAAGAGGTGGACGAAGAGGTTTACTAGAGAGAGAGTGTGTGTGTGTGAAAGTAATTATAATATCCATAAGCACATTTATTTTAGTGCATAATAGCTGAAAAAAAAGTTTTTAATTATTATTTTTTCCCTTCTCTGCATATTTTGGACCAAGGCCTAGTGCCGCCATCTTGAAAGTGTCAGAGTTGGAATGTCATCAGGAGCATTGTTTAAAATTTAGAATTGTTCTTGTCCTTGAAGGCCACTGTAGCTTCTGTTATTATTCAAAAGGGTTGGGGTTACCCAGGGAGTGTTGCATTCTAGAACTTTGTAGAACTTTCTTGATGATGTTGTTGGGAATTCATAAGGGGTAGATTTGGTCAAAGTCAAGAATATTATTAATTTCATGGAAATTATAATATTAAGAAAAATTGTTAATTAATGATCAATTAAATTAGTCCAGCTAATCAAATTACTCATTAATACCTACGGAGCACCACCCTTTGGAAAAGGGAACTTTGTATCAAATCAGAAAACAGTCTCATAATGTTAAAGGGATTTATCTTGAGAATGTCAAAGTTGGTTACAATGTACAGTTAAGATAATGAAGGAGTGAATATTCGAGCATAGACCTTATTTACCAGCCATTAGTGACATACAAGACACAAATATCACAGACACTGCTTCTTAAAATCAAAATGTAAGGGTTTATTTACTTAGGCAAGTTGATTAAAACGATACACATAAGTCAATAACCATGAACTAATCTAATTTAAGAAAGCAGACATAACACAAGCAATAATAAGAACAGTTTAGAATCAAACCCACAGGCTATAGTACATGTGTATGTACCACTGTGTGTGTGTGAGCGTGTGCGAGCGTCAAAAAGAAAGGGGGGGTGGACACCGCCCGAAGCCAAAAATGGCGTACAGCTTGTGACGTTTTCGTCATGTGAAGGGGGTCCCCGATGGCGACGCAATCACGTGGCGGAGACGTCCTAACTGTGACGTGTGACGTCAAAGTCACGTGAAGGGGGTCAGCGCTCGCGACCCACTCAAATTAACTTTGGAAACCACGAAGTCAACGCTCATATGCTTAACAATCGCGACGCAAATGTAAGAATATGTGTTGGTGTGCGGATGAACAGAGTTTGAATAAAGAGAGAGAAAGAAAGAGGAGATCAAGTAAAAGCTCGCCACAGAAAGTGCACAGTTAGTTGTTCACCTTGATTTAGCCTATAGCCTAGTCATTCAATCTGTGAGTGGTCTCACAAGACTGATGCTGCTTTGGAGATATCAGAGGGGAACAGCTGTTCTGGCACGTAGCGACAATCACAACAATCAAACATCTCCCGGAAAGCGGGAGGAAAAACCACAGTGAGCAGTTAGGCAATTATTATGAAAATAATGCTGTCAGAATCACATTTAACAAGGGAAAAACGACTCGTCAGTCGGTACCTTAACCTTAAGTTAATGTAGCCTGTACCTAAATAGATATCTATAGCCTATTTTATAGCCCAGACAAATGCCTACTGTGAACCGTCTCCGACGGTGATGAGAAGCGATGGGTAGGATAGGATCCTGTGGTCCACACGGCAGGTTTAGAGGAGGGTCCTGCTTTTTATGCCGGGGAAAACGATCTTGCTTCTTGGGG
>CASHTC010001515.1:35000-40000 GCA_949357725.1 Hyperoplus immaculatus | reverse complement strand
GTATGAAGACTGAAATGTGCCCTTTGCAAAGAGCTTTTAAAAACGGTCATGTACTGCAATGCAAAGTCATCTTTCCTAGTTACTTATTTGAATACATACAATAACAAAATATATAACAGAATGAAGTATTGTCCTTCTTAAGTACTGTTTCAAGGCTACGTAGATGTTCGTTTGTGTAGAAAATGTTCATATTCCCTCATTTGTATCCCTATAAAAATCTAAAATCTAGATGTTGGATATATAGAGCCAGAGTTAAAATCTGTATTTCAATGTTACGACATATTAGTGCCCAAGGGTTTTACAGGACAGATTTCGGATAGAGACTTAGTTCAGTTTATAATTAAAAAAATACTATGTACAGGTCTAAACAAAAAATATTGTTTGTATAGTGCTAAGAATGAGCCCTCCTGGTTGATACTGGGAATTCGGGCAACTCAGTGAAACTAAACTGGGCTAATCTATCTAAAGACGACATTGATGGACATACTGGCTTAAGGCCTACTTCACTGGTTTGAATATGAAGGTGTATTGAATTCTGAGATCCTATGTAGTATAAATGTGCAAAAAAAAAATTGAAATCGGTTCATCCTAGCCTGAGAAAAGGCAGAAAGAGTGTTTTTTTTAACCCTATATTTCTCTTTCTCGTGACATCACAGAAAGAGAAATATAGGGTTAAAAAAAAAAACGTACTTTGTAAATATTACTGTGATGTCTTTTACTGTGACATCACAGTAATATTTACAAAGTACGTTTTTTCTCAGAATTCAATACACCTTCATATTCAAACCGGTGAAGTAGGCCTTTAACTGACAGCTTACTAAATCATGTTGCGTTGCCGAGGGATGCCATTATGTGTCTAAACATGAACCGTGCTGACACACCGCATGCTGCTGACATATGTGATTTATATGATAACATTACACAAGTTTTAAATACCTCTGCTAGGTCTTTCTGCAGTCTTAAGAAGGTGGTTAACATCACACCTGGGTGGAAGGAGTATGTGTCTGAACACCATGCTGCAGAAAGGGAAGCCTTTAAACTTTGGACTGATGCAGGAAGGCCTAGACAGGGTGATGTGTTTGAGTGTAAAAAAACAAGCTAATGGCAGATATGAATATGCTCTTCGTCATATTAAGACAAAAGAGAATACTATCAGAGCGGACTTGCTTACTCGGAATCTACAAAAGAACTATGTTGACTTTTGGAAAGCAATCAAAGTGATGTATAACCATACGACGTCTTTACCACATGACACTGAAGGTATCTGTGGTTCAGATAACATTGCAAACTGATGGCGTGAGCATTATATCAAGCTGTTCAACTGTGTCAAGAGTAATGTTGTTGCTGTGAATAATGTTGATATGGACAGTAATGCTACAGTAAGCCCAGCAGAGGTGGCACATGCTATTGAGATGCTTGATAACAACAAAACATGTGGTACAGATGGTATCGCTGCAGAGCATCTTAAAGGGGCACTGTGTAACATTTTAAGTAATTTATGAGCTAAAATCAATATCCTCATTCATAAATATGTCCTCATTGGTGTAAAATCACCTCTGCCAATAATCTGAATTATCCTCCTGAGTGGAGAATTACAAATATTAATATTACATTTTATACATTGAGCAGGCAAGTCTTATGGAGGAATCCATGTTTTTGGAATGTCATCAGGTGCATTGTTTAAAATTTAGAATTGTTCTTGTCCTTGAAGGCCACTGTAGCTTCTGTTATTATTCTAAAGGGGTGGGGTTACCCAGGGAGCGTTGCATTCTAGAACTTTCTAAACATTTCTTAATGATGTCATATCACACAGTGCCCCTTTAAGCATGCCAGCTATAGGCTCTCTCCACTGTGAGCCATGTGTTTCACTGGTATCATGGTGCATGGTGTTCTCCCTGACTCCATCTTGTCTGTGTTGCTGGTTCCTGTGCTGAAGGAAAAGGCTGGCAAATTAAACAGCATGGACAATTATAGGCCACTTGCCCTTGCCAGCACCCTGTCTAAGGTGCTGGAAAAAAGTTATTTTAAATAGGATGGAAATGTATGTATTAAACCTGCAGTGTGTAGAATTTTGGGTTTTATTTCCTAGCAGATTTTGTAGAAAGTAATTATAATATCCATAAGTACATTTAATTTAGTGCATAATAGCTGAAAAAAATGTTTTGAATTATTATTTTTTCCCTTGGAAAGGGTCTCATATATGTCCATATTTCTGCATATTTTGGACCAAGGCCTAGTGCCGCCATCTTGAAAGTGTCATAGTTGGAATGTCATCAGGTGCATTGTTTGAAATGTAGAATTGTTCTTGTCCTTGAAGGCCACTGTAGCTTCTGTTATTATTCGAAAGGGTTGGGGTTACCCAGGGAGTGTTGCATTCTAGAACTTTGTAGAACTTTCTTGATGATGTCATATTACACACTGCACCTTTAACTACAGACAATCAATTTGGATTCAAGAGGAAACACAGTGCTGATTTATGCATTTATGCTCTAGAGGAGATCGTCGCTAAATATCAACGCCAAAACACCTCTGTGTTGCTCTGTTGCATTGATGCCTCGATAGAATCAACCATGCAACACTATTTGGTAAAACTACTTATGAGAGATGTGCCTACATATATTGTTAGCATTCTAATGTATTGGTATGCTCAGCAAACATTCCAGGTGAAATGGGATAACACTGTTTCTGACCCTTGACATGTGGTGAATGGTGTTCGTCAACGAGGAAACTTATCCCCTGTTCTTCTTAAAGGGGCACTGTGTAATATGACATCATCAAGAAAGTTCTACAAAGTTCTAGAATGCAACGCTCCCTGGGTAACCCCAACCCTTTAGAATAATAACAGAAGCTACAGTGGCCTTCAAGGACAAGAACAATTCTACATTTTAAACAATGCACCTGATGACATTCCAAAAACATGGACGCCTCCATAAGACTTGCCCGCTCAATGTACAAAATGTAACATTAATATTTGTAATTCTCCACTCAGGAGGATAATTCAGAATATTGGCAGAGGTGATTTTACACCATTGAGGACATATTTATGAATGAGGACATTGATTTTAGCTAATACATTACTTAAAATGTTACACACTGTCCCTTTAATGTATATATGGATGACCTTTCAAGACAGCTAAATGAATGTACAACAGGATGTATTGTGGGAGATCAAGTTGTGAATCATATCATGTATGCTGATGACCTGGTATATATATATGAGACCCTTTTTTCAGCTATTATGCACTAAATTAAACGTACGTATGGATGTTATAATTACTTTCTACAAAATCTGCTAGGAAATAAAACCCAAAATTCTACACACTGCAGCTTTAACATAAAAAAACAACATGTAGCTCAACCAGTGTGATTTATTTGAGTGGGTGAAGACAGTGTTAGTGCTTGAAAATATCCACTAAATCACTCAGAACACACAAATCATTCACACACACACACACACACACACACACAGACAGACAGACAGACAGACAGACAGACAGGCACGCGCACACACACACACACACACACACTCACAGACACACACTCACCTACACACACATTCACAGACACACACTCACGCACACCTACACACACACACACACACACACACAGTCACAGACACACACACACACCTACACACACACACACACACACTCACACACACACACAGTCACAGACACACACACACACACACACAGCCTGCCAATCTCTCTGCAGTGCGGCCAATATTCAGTCTGAGAACTTTATCTGACAGTGCTGCAGCATAAATCTCTGACACACAGGGACATAAAGAGACAGATGTTGGCTATATAGTCTGTTCACTGAAACACACACACACACACACACACACACACACACACACACACACACACACACACACACACACACACACACACACACACACACACACACACACACACACAGAGGGTTGCCAAGGAGCGACAATCAGAATAATTTGTTCTCCCGTCACTGCCAGTAGCTCTGAACTTGGCAATGATGGCAGGGCAGTTTGTGTGTGTGTATGTGTGTGTGTGTGTGTGTGTGTGTGTGTGTGTGTGTGTGTGTGTGTGTGTGTGTGTGTGTGTGTGTGTGTGTGTGTGTGTGTGTGTGTGTGTGTGTGTGTGTGTGTGTGTGTGTGTGTGATGGCAGGGCAGAACTACAGCAAAGAAATTGAGTTGAATTGTACTTTTAAATTCGCTACATGATGTTATTTTAACGGCCTGATAGAATGAAACACAAATGAAAACACAGGTTCAAGTTGCTCACTGAGACATCTGAGGGAGGTGCAGTCAGTGATTAAGGAGAATGTTTGCTGTCAAAATCACTGTTTGTCAAAATCAGTGATCTGTCTGTCTGTCTGTCTGTCTGTCTGTCTATCTATCCATCCATCCATCCATCCATCTATCCATCCATCCATCTATCTATCTATCCATCCATCCATCCATCCATTTATCTATCTATCTATCTATCATCTATCTATCTATCTATCTATCTATCTATCTATCTATCTATCTATCTATCTATCTATCTATCTATCTATCTATCTATCTATCTATCTATCTATCTATCTATCTATCTATCTATCCATCCATCCATCTATCTATCTATCTATCTATCTATCTATCTATCCATCCATCCATCTATCTATCTAGAGTATAAGAAAATGCTTTCTAGGTGTTTTTATTTCTATCTCGTGTGTTTCAAGAAGCGAGAAACATCAAAAAAACATAAAAAAAAATTCACTGTGCCAGGACACACACACACACACACACACACACACACACACACACACACACACACACACACACACACACACACACACACACATCTCCTCGATTTTGACAACCAGAATCACTGACTCCACCTTTAATTGAAACATTGAACAATCCTCCAGAGGAATCCTGAGACATTCTCAGATGCTCCAACACATGGCTGAGAAGTTTGCCAAAGTTTGCCTGTTAACGCAGCTTGCTCGAATACTTTATATTCCTTTAGCTATGTGT
>CASHTC010001515.1:2500-22500 GCA_949357725.1 Hyperoplus immaculatus | reverse complement strand
GGTAATCCATATCAGATATTTACCCACATGGCCCCAGAGCTAATCATTTGGTTTGTATTGTTAGCAAACTGGTGAAAACACATTGAAGGCACACACACACACACACACAAAGACACACACAAAGACACACGCACAAAGACACACACACACACACACACACACACACACACACACACACATTACACCCTCAGACTACAACTTTGTTTTTGTGAGTCAACATTTCCACTACACATGGTTTCGTTCACTCCATTGGGCAAAAGTCTCTTAATGGAATTTGACTCAATTGTACTGTTTGTGCAGATAAATAAAATGGGTCATCCTCTGTTAAAGCTACAGTGCGTAACTTTCTCTCTTCTGTCGCCCCCATGAGGAATTTCTGAGTAATTACAACAACACTGTCGATGTATCTACATGAGGTAAAGCCTTCAGTGATGGCACATGGATTTCGTACCTTCTGCTGTACGTCCAGGTTTTTTTCTTAGCAGTAGATTCAACAACTGAAACATTTCTTGGGCTCTTCTTGGGGATTTTTCTGAGCTCCTGCACCAGAGTCGGGGGGGGGGGGGGGGGGGCGTGGGGGTGGGTGACACCAGTTTGTAAACGCTGGCATACTGAGAAACACAGAGAGAGTTTTGTAGGAGCTGATAGGCTTAATCAACTTTGTGCCAACTAATTTGTCAATAAGAATTAAGTGTAACCAACGTTAATTCATATGAAAAAAAGTAACGCGCTATGGCTCGTAATGCTGCGTATCCATCCATCCATCCGCCCAATCACTTTGAAATGCTAAACAGCCCGAGACACAGTGGCATTTAGAGATAGTTTCGGCCGGTCGAAATTGGCAGAAAACAAACTTTTCCTCTGCCATCAAAAGCTATTGACAAAAGACAGATACACACTCTCTCTCTCTCTCTCTCTCTCTCTCTCTCTCTCTCTCTCTCTCTCTCTCTCTCTCTCTCTCTCTCTGTTCAAACGATGCATTATCCAGATGAGTTTTTCTGTGTGTGTGTGTGTGGTTGTGTGTGTGTGCGTGTGTGGCTGTGTGCTTGTGTGTGTGTGTGTGTGTGTGTGTGTGTGTGTGTGTGTGTGTGCTTGTGTGTGTGTGTGTGTGTGTGCGTGTGTGTGTGTGTGCGTGAGTGTGCGTGTGCGTGTGTGTGTGTTATGCGTAGGATGATACTGATTTTCAGACCAAAGCTAAGAGGCATGGCTGTCGGGGCTTTGTAAACAGCTCAGCAGGGGAGGGACACACACACACACACACACACACACACACTTTCCAAGCCCGTAGGCAAAGGGGAGGATAATCTTCCAATTAGCTATTAAATGTGCTCATTAAAACAAACACACACACACACACACACACACACACACACACACACACACACACACACACACACACACACACACACACACACACACACACACACACACACACACACACACACACACACACACACACACACACACACACACACACACACACACACACAGCAACAAGTTCAAATGTCCTGGAATTTATACAGGAAAAAGAAACAAACAAACCAAAGCTGTATGTTTCTCAAAGATTCTTTGAGGAAACATTAAAGCTCCCATATCGTGCAAATGCACTTTTCCGATGTTTTTGAACATAATTATGGGTCTACGGTGTGCCTACAGACTGCCAAAGTATCAAAGAAAAGAAAGCTCTCTCCTTTTCTCACTCTCCCCTTTTCTGAAACCCTCCTCCTCTCCCCCCAATATAGAATTGGGGGGAGAGGTGTTCTCCCCGTTTCTGACGTCAAAAACTGGAAAGCCAGAAGCTTCCACTGTGCAGCCCACCCCCCTATTTCTTATTGGTCCACGGCCCTGAGATCCTCTCGAAAAATATTCCTTCACCCCCGTGTTGTTTGCTTGTTGCTAAGCGACAAGATGCCTGTAGTACGGCAAAGCATGATGAATGTCGCATAATCCACTAATTTATCTTAACCACAGCAGCCTCGTTTTTAATAACACAACGGAGAGGAAGCTACTTGTGCTTTTTTTCAAACAGTGAAACTGTGGCTCAGGTGGTAGAGCGGGTCGGCCGATGATCAAAGGGTTGGAGGTTTGATCCCCGCCCTGCCACCTGTGTCATAGTTGTTGTGTCCTTGGGCAAGACACTTCACCCACCTTGCCTCGTGTGAATGTCGATAGTTAGCCTGCTGCTATCGGTGTATGAATGAGTGTGTGAATGGTAACGTGTAAATGGGAACAGGTCTCCCTTGCAAAAGAGTCTTCGGACTCAATGGGATTTACCTGTATAAATAAAGGTTAAAGAAAAAGAAAGATGAAATAAATGTTTTATTGGTATTTTTGCCTGACTGGTGTATAGCTATTAGCTTTGGGACAAGCATTCAGCTTTTGCTCATAAAACATATTTCTATTCCCACACCAGTCTGGAAATGCCTCGTTCTTAACAGGACAAAGGATTGGAAGGTATACTGAAGAAGTCTGACTTTGAAGATAATTTTTTCACTGATTTTAGTGGTATTGTTAGCAGCTAGCTCCCGAGCTAGCTTCGCATTAGCCACCATCTTTTGCAGCATTTTTATTGTGAACATGCCGTTTCCATTAGCTTGGAAACGGCAAGTCAGTGCATCTGTATGAACATAGTCTTTCATGTAGACAAGGATAGGTCATGTCAAACTGTTCAAAGTGCGTTACTAGCACTAGACTTGGTTCTTCTCATGGGTAGGCTAAACCTAACTGTGCTAACAGGCTATACGTCATCATTGTTTACAAACAGACAGAGGGCGAGGCGTATCTGGCTTCGCTTCCGGACAGGGGGCGGGGGGAGCTCAAAGATTGTATATTTACGAGGGGAGCTGCAGCTCTTTTGAAAAAAAATAGGCCATTGTGAGATTAGCTGAACATCAGCATAGTACAATAAATTATCTGAAAGTTTTTTTCAGCAAACAATTAAAGAAAAACGTATTAGGGACCACTAAGACCATATAATATGGTGTATAATAGAACCAAAAAGTGTATAATATGGGAGCTTTAAAGGTTGAGGCAGCGATTCTGGAGCATTTTTGTTGACAAAATATTTTTTGTGCAGAATCAGTGAATATCTCCTCACGATCTGCCATGTCCGTACTGTGTGTGTGCTGAAAAGAGATCCAGTGTCAGTACACAGCCTAAGCTCAGTGAACAAGCACATTACTCGCTACCCCTTTTATTTGTTAAAGGTGCAGTGTGTAATATGACATCATCAAGAAAGTTCTACAAAGTTCTAGAATGCAATGCTCCCTGGGTAACCCCACCCCTTTAGAATAATAACAGAAGCTACAGTGGCCTTCAAGGACAAGAACAATTCTAAATTTTAAACAATGCACCTGATGACATTCCAACTATGACACTTTCAAGATGGCGGCACTAGGCCTTGGTCCAACATATGCAGAAATATGGACATATATGAGACCCTTTCTAAGGGAAAAAAAATAATTCAAAAACATTTTCTTCAGCTATTATGCACTACATTAAATGTACTTATGGATATTATAATTACTTTCTACAAAATCTACTAGGAAATAAAACCCAGAATTCTACACACTGCAGCTTTAAGATATAGAGGAGATATTCACTAGTTTGACAAAAAGTGATTTTGACAACAAGCATTCTTCAAAATCACTAAACCTTTTTTTTTCGAGCAGTATTACAACTGCATATGCAATCAGGCTATTTGAATGAGCTATTCACAGTACCCAACCACTGCCTGCTAGATGGGAATCATTTTAAAGGCTACACTTAGCTCCTGTGGTGCTATTTATATATATATATATATAACACTTGAGAGTGTGTTTTGTTTGACATTTTGAATTTAACAAAGATTTTTTTTCAACCAACCCAGCATAACGAAATATACTGCATTTAAAAGCCTCAGTGAGCGAGTGCATTACTCCACCGGTGGGAATATGAAGGTGTATTGAACTCTGAGATCCTATGTAGTATAAATGTGCAAAAATGTTAGAAATCGGTTCATCCTAGCCTGAGAAAAGGCAGAACGAGTGTTTTATGGTCTCACTGTCTAACCCTACATTTTACCATATGTGACACACATGGGAAAATGTAGACACACACACACACACACACACACACACGCACACACACACACACACACACACACAGTTGAAGTGGCCGTATTTATGTCACTAATTGGTTTATTATATTCCCGGTAAACACACACAGAGAGGATAATGATGTACTTTACTTTGCCCTCGTCCCACTGTGTACTTAACCAAAGTGTTAATCACTGGGAGACTTGTTTACACTGTTATGTGTTAATGGGATGTTTAGTGCCACCTAGATTATAACCGCTAAAATTCACACACTCAGGCTGTGTTCTAAAAGCCACACTAACGTCCTCCCTCCTACATACTCAACATATACTACATACTGTCCACTTAACGATCAATTGTGTATGCGAGGTTCGTCGGACCGTTTACACTGAAGTATACAGAAGCAATAAAGAATAAAAAAAAAAAACTTCCCTTTGAAAAGACGCAATGCATTGTGGGGCGGTTGAGTAGGAGAAGTATCCTATCGTTCCAAACACACAAAATCTTCCCGGAAGTTAGTGTTAATGGGAATGTTTAGTGGCACATAGATTATAACCGCTCAACATACACACACTGCCTTTAACACTGGCTGGTAATAACACACACACACACACACACACACACACACACACACACACACACACACACACACACACACACACACACACACACACACACACACACACACACACACACACTGCCTTTAACACTGGCTTGTAATAATGTGCACAAGAAAAAAGTTCCCATGATTTTATAAGAATAAAATAGACAAATAGATAAATGGAAGGTGTTGAAAAAATGTATTTTAGAATTTACTAGTCAGCATTTAAGGTGCTACGAGGAACTTTAAATATTTCTGAAAACAGTCTCATATTTCCTCTGATGATCATAAATGACATGTAACAGCAAACGAGACCATCAGTGCAAAGAATGCTATTTTTATATAGTTTTTCTTAATGCCTTTGTCATGGCTATACGCTCACCCAGGAACAACAGCTGGCGTTGTAAAAACACTGCCGCTTTTGTCCAAAGGGGGCGCAAGAATGAACACAAAATGAAAGTTCCTCAGAGCAACTTTAATAACTATACAGCACTTATGTTCATGTATGTGAAGATAAGTTTAGTTTATATTTTCATCTGGAGATTTAATAATTTTTTTTCTAACCTTTATTTATACAGGTAAATCCCATTGAGTCCCACGTTACCCTTCAAACACACATTCATACACCGATAGCAGGCTAACTATCGACGAGGCAAGGTGGGTGAAGTGTCTTGCCCAAGGACACAACAACTATGACACAGGTGGCAGGGCGGGGAATCGAACCTCCAACCCTTCGATCATCAGCCGACCCGCTCTACCACCTGAGCCACAGTCGCCCCAACAACTAAATAAGCTTTCAGTTGTATGTGTATTAGCATGTTTACACTTCACATCAATTGTACCTACAGATATATATGCTAAATAGTAGGTTACTGTTATCTCAGTTTTGATCTTTATTGTGGAGTGAGGTGACCTTGATGCAACTTATTACTTGTGCATATATTGTGACATTTGTATATCCTTTTGTCATAGGTAAAAGTGGGAAATGTTTAATGAAACAGAATAGAAAGGGGAGGACCATAGGGCCATAGGAAGTGAGTAGGGGGAAGGACCTTATATGGCCATACAGTAGGAAAGAGTAGAGGGAGGGGGCTACCGGGGCTCCCCCGTGCAGCTGTGTCTTTTTCACTCCTCCCTCTCACAAGTCGCATTGGTTTTTCAAGTGACTATATAACATCAAGTTTTGAGCAGGACAGGGCTTTTTGGGGCCGCTTTTTGTAGACACTACTCTGTTCCAGCTCTCTCTGTCTCCCACCATGGAGGCCGAAGAAAAACTTTGTGAGTCCAAAATACTCTGAAAGATTTTGGACTTCGAAGTACTTAGAGGCAAAGTCTTTTAAAAACACATCTGTGAACCTCTTGACACTAAGAATGACTTGATCAAGAATTTTTTAGAACTAGAAAAACGGACTGAGATGCAGGGGGTTAGATGGACATTAATGGTTATATGGAGCCTTTAGCCAACGGGCCTTGTACATGCTAGTGTGTACCGCCATGTGTATAGTGTCTGTTTAACTCACTGTAATTTCTGCAAAGGGATAGACGGATATTGATGGTCATATGGAGCCTTTAGCCATTGGGCCTTGTACACGCTAGTGTGTACCGCCATGTTGTACAATATCTGTCTAACTCCTTGTAATTCAGGCTGTTTAATAGCTCGGGGAATGATATGTACAGACACGTAAGTGTTTGGATATTGTTTCAAGAGTTACAACAAATTTAGAAACGAGAACCAAGTCAAAATAACTCTATTAAATGAGTTATAGGCATACACCCTCTTTTCTTTCCTTTCTGGTCCATTTTATGTATTATCTATACTCTCTTGTATTTTGTAAATAAAATCCCTTAAATGTTGAAAGCCTCAGTTGTGAATTAGTTTATAACTGGAACAGAAGGACCTTAGGTATAGTGTTTTTTCTTCAAAGAGATGGTTTGTCCCCGGGGAGGTAAGTTCAGTATGATTCTACACGACGGCACATTACTGATTTAAAACACACACAACTTCATACAACCAACTTCTCTGTAAAGAGAGAATATGTTGATACACCTAATCTTTAAAACTAAAAGAATAGGTCATAAATACCTTCCCAGATTAAACTAGATGTTTATATTCTGAAAATAGTATATCTGTTCTATTTTATTAGAAGGGTGGTTTACAAACTAAGTTACGTACAACTTACAAACAATAATTTGCGAATTGAAATCTTTATTCTAAAACCTAGAGAAGTATTTTGAGAAGCAATATTAGAAAGGGTTAATAGTTTAGAGGAGGTCGGCCTCATCCTAGGATGAGGTGGCTCTGATAAAATAGACACTTTTCAACACAGTGGTATATACTGAATATTATACTTTTGATAAATGTAAAACTCAGGTGGTAAAGAGGGTAAATCCAGCGCTATTAAACAAAGATGACGGGGTTCGCGTCTCTGGTAGGTACAGTGGTGAGCGGAGAGTTTTCTTTATGAAGGAATAATAGACAATTTAAGCATTGTGCTACAAGTTGGTTAATATGGGTTTGATAGGACATAACTAATAGACCTTTTGATACTAGCTTTTCATTTAGATTAGACCTTTTCAAGTCGAAATCGTAATATGGCGCCCAGCGAACGTGGGGCGAGGTTAAGATTGTTAGTTTCATATAACTATGCATAATATATGCAAGGGATAGAGGAATAACTTTCTTCCGAGCTTAAAATACAAGGACCTGAAACTCCCGTGAGGGAGAGAGTCTTTTTCAACCGGCGAAAACAAGCCGAGGAAATAATTAATGTCTGCCAGAAGGAATAAAAATACGACGTGTCTCCAATTTGCGTTAAATTTCCTTTAATAAAAATATAACGCACGAACCAGCACAATTGGAGATTAAGTTTTTTGTTTCTTCTGCTTTACTTAAATCTAGTAACTAATACACTTGACAGGAGGCTATTTGGTCTTCCTCTAAAAACTCGGCCGGCTTTCTTATGTAAAGTAGGAATCGTCTGTTTAAAATGGGGAGATTAAAACTGTTTAGGTAAGATGTTATAGGCTAGGTTCAGTAAAAAAGCGCTTTCTGATTGAGATAAAACTCAAAGTAGACAGAAAGGGATTTAGTAGATAGTTCAATTGTTTCTGCGTACTAAGTTTAGGTGTTACAAGTACTTGTGGTTATTAGTTTGTAATAATCGAAGCCAGGCGGTAGGATATATTTAAAAAGATAAGTATATAATACCTCCCCTTTCTCACTGGAATCGAAAAAGGCGATGTCCAGAACAGGTGAAAGTCCAGTTAATCTGATCAAATTAGTGTACGACTCAGGGATCCAAGAAAGGAATTAAAAGGCTTGTTACCACCATATATAGTAAAGGTGTTTCACTTTTACTCACCCGTCATTTGTTTTTTAGTGGCTAGATTGTAGCTTACTTTACAATAAAGGATAGATGCGGTTTAACTCTGTTGTATACATGAACAGAGAGAGAGAGCCTAAGGCCTCCACAAGAGGAGAGAGCAACCTCTTTAAGAATTTTTTCTTACACGAAACAATAGTAGATTTTGAAGTTTCTGACTATTTTAATGGTACACATAGATTTACAGGTTAAACTATTAGGACCAATGCCTGATGAAAACCATTGTGGTAGTAGCCTAATTTATTTTCTAAATAGGGACTTTTGAGAGGGTAATTCTTCCTTTTCTCCTTCTCCTCCATTTTGAGAGACATGCAGTTAGCACCCAGGGAAATCAAAATGGAGTCTGCACCCCGGGACTCATAAATTGGGGGGGTAGAGGTGACAGACATTTCACCAAGGTTTTCCAAATTGTCAGAAAAAAAAGCAATTCTAGATTACAGTAAGAAAGCTTTGAGAGCTCAAAATCAACTTTCGAAAAATATGGGGTAAAATAGTCTTATATGAGTAAGTTATTGAGTCCATCTGTTGATAAGATGGGGAAATAGGTGCTCGCTGTGTTTTTAACACTTAAACAAACTCTTACATTTTGTAAACGGGACAGGCAAGGCTCTCACTTTAAATAGTGCGCTCTATGTTACCACAGTAAAGTTAGCAACTGCGTGCAAACGGGGCATTTCCTTTGCGCCTTCACATTAAAAAGCATGATTAATAGCAAACGTAAGTAGGCTTTTATTTTGAAGCAGATAAAAACAGGAATATAGTTTTTCACATGAAGCGCACTAGATAGGCTATAGCAGCATGTCTTCTGTTTAATGGATTTAAAAATGGTAAAAATAGACAAAGCTTTCCATTTACACTACTACTTGCTGCGCTCACACTAAAAACCTCATGAACGTTAGTGGTAGTCTTTCAGGCATATATTTTCATTAAACATTCGTAGAGGAAGGAAAATGGTTTTTCAGAGCAAAGAGAAGAGACGTCTCTGAAGCTTTAACCGCGAGTCAGCATAGAAACAGTTTGAAATTAGCGTGGTAGAACTACTCGCAAAATATTCACAAACAATCTTTGTCATTTAGCCTACAAAGGTGAAGTAATCTATTTAATATAGGTTTAAGGTTTGGGTTTTTAATGAGAGAAATCGATGTTCTAAAAATGATTGTTAAAGCAGTCAGACAGGATAGTCTATTGGTAACCGAGAAATAGGAATAGAAAGGCCTAAATAGCCTATGGCTAGAGAACTTTGATTTTCCATCCAGAGTAAGAAAATGCACACACCAGAGTGACCATCGAAATGGCCTCGATAAGTTACTCTGGTGCACAAACTTTGTAGAACTTACTGGACACATAAGATGTGGTTCATTTTAAAAGAGAAATGTGTTCTCATTTCCAAAATGCACATACAACACAAGAGTTAAGAGATTCAACACTGTGTTTGGTTGATGAGTTAAAGATACGACTGAGAATACTCCTTTGAGA
This sequence comes from Hyperoplus immaculatus, assembly GCA_949357725.1. Classification (NCBI taxonomy): domain Eukaryota; kingdom Metazoa; phylum Chordata; class Actinopteri; order Uranoscopiformes; family Ammodytidae; genus Hyperoplus; species Hyperoplus immaculatus. Next base: position 12,964 of record CASHTC010001515.1, on the reverse strand, counting down.
AATTAAATAAAGTGGAGACACCTTACCTCATTCTTCTTTGATTCAGTGTTGAACTCTTTTTAGCTCAATATACATTACACAATGCCGTGTGGAATATTGTCTGCCCTGGGGACCGATTTATTATCTTTATTTTATTTAGATGTTTAATACATTTGTACATTTGATCTCAGAGTGTGAAGAGAAGTAAACCGTGGGTAGAAAAACCTTTGCAGGTTCCCACAGACCGTGCCTGGGAATTCACACCTTAGGGGAAATACAGACCATATAGTAGCCCTAAAAAGTAGTGGCCATATTTATGGCGTCTATCCTTCCTTCCTACACACTCTGAGCTGACCTTTGAAGACACAGCTGGTGCTCTTTGAGTTTAAAACTTTAACTTTTTACAAGTTGCCTTTACTTTAGTATAGTCTAGTGTATTCTTTCTTTTTATCTTAGTCTGTTTATTTAATCACAGTCTTTTCTATCGTAGAAGGTTTTTCCTCTCAGCTATTTTTTTGTTTTTCCAGCTGAGTGTGAAAACTGAAATCCAAAATAATATGGCTTCAGCTTAATTTTATTTTTATTTTTTCCTTGCGTCTGAGTTTTGCTCCAAGGTTTTGCCAAAAGTGAGCATTGTAACGTAACATACAGCAGCGCGACCGTTGTCTGACTCTTAATAACCATGGTACTATTAGAAAGCTCTGTATCTCAAGAATAATCTTATAGGATCAAAATATGGACCTTTGCTTTTGATTAGTAACAAATAGTGAAAGTGTGAGGAGTGATTTGGTGCAGTGAGCGCAACCTGTTTGACTGGTGCGCGTATGATTTGATTCGCCAGAAGGCATCACGGGACCTGCTCTGCTTGCCGCGGGTAGTTTGAAAATCACAAAATAAAATGGTAAAAAACACCGAAAATATTCCAAACTAACACAAAATAAAGACTGATTTATGTGGATACGGACATTAGATGATTGCCTTTTGAAGGGGAGAAGTGTTAAAAACATGTAAATGATTCCGATCGATCACGGCGGAGAGACACAGTCTGTTAATGCGCATGAGAGGGGGAGACAGAGGAGAGAGCGCTGCGGAGCGGTTTAACGGTGCGGCTACAGCGACAGTGGCTCATAATGAATGTATCACGTTTTAATTAGTGTGTGGATGAAAATGTTTGTTATGCCATAGCATAGTTTATATGTTAAGCAGCGGTGTTGAGGGGTATAGGTCCTAATTCAATAAATTATTGTAGATAAATTCGGTGATTACCAGTAAAATTCACGTTTTTATTTTTATTTTTATTTATTTTGACGGCCGTTTTCACTGATCAAGTTTTTTTTCCAATACTCCGAGTCTGAATAAAATGTCTCGGCTTCTAAACCACTGGCGTCTACTAGACTTCCCAGTGTCATTCATTGCCCTATTTTGAAAGTTTTACACAAGCATCTGTTTATATATTGTTAGTCTGATATATGATACATTTTCTTCCTGAAAACATGCCAAAGGTGCATTTCTAAAACGTAGGCTTACATAGTATTTTTTGATTTATTAAATACAAGGAAATAGTGTCCGAAATCTGTGGTGTAAAATCGTTAAAGACTAATATGTGGTAAACATAAAATAAAGTTCTAAATCTGGCTTCATCCAACATCTGGATTCTTTGGTTTAAAAGACAGGGAAAAATCCCTATTCACTTGGGGTGATTCGCCTTAATTAAAGATGTGTGCCTTTGGGAGAATAAGTTATTATGTTTGTTTTACCTTAGTGGCTAAAAACAGGAGTATGGAGTATCAGCTTTTAGTTTTTATTTCATTGCATGTCTGGAACAGATACCCAGAAACCTGAAATCTATTGCAAATCTCAGCTTTTGAAATAAAATCTGAGGGCTTGTCTAAGTGCCTTTTACCTAGATGTTTTTATTTATATTTTGAAATTTTTAATTAGATGAAGAAATAAATGATAAAAGGATTATACCAATGATATTAGTTTCACTGTTACTTTTATTTTCATCTTCATTTTTATTACTACTGAAATTGTGAGTGATTTGTTCACGTATTCTTTTCTATTATAGAAAGATTTTAGTTTTGCTACCTGATATTATGTGAGTACCCTATGAATATAGCATACGAGCATAACACCAGTTTCTATCTTTATGTTTATCTTTATTTTATTGATGGATTACTTAAGTTTGATTTGCTACTTTTCTTTTTAGTTTTCGATGGTGAGACATTCTCACTCTCCTTATGACAGATGGCTGTAGTGCCTCTTCACTAAGCATTAGGCTCTCTATATTCCAATACGAATCAATAGGATTCTTTCTAACAGTCCTAAATACAACTTTATCAGCAGCTTTAGTTGGTGAATTGCATTTTCCTCTTACATTGAGTAGTCTATTATATCACAACCATAGACTCTTAGTCTGCAGAAGAAGTTGGGAGACTTCTGGGCCTACTAGACCTCTGACACATAGGCGTGACGTGACAGCTACGTCTCCGGCTTGACACCTCCAACCTGACCATCTCCTGTTCCATCTGGGTGCAATACACCATGTCTCCTGGAGGGGATTAATCATTCCCTTGCTGAGTGCTGAGGTCCATGTCACTCCTAACAGTCAGTTGGGGCCCATCAACTGTCCTGCTGTGGCGTCATCCGTGTCCTGCAGGGGGCCTTTCTGCATCTGCCTGTCTTCTTGCTCTCACAACAAGCAGACAAGTCTTCTATGCTGTGGGCCAGGGGCAGGTGTACTATTCTAAGATCAGAAGTTCTGGGGACTGTTGGGAAGATGTCCTTTATGCTAAGCTTGGAGAAGATATCAAAGTGTGTAAACATGGGGACAAGGGTTGCCATCTTGCATATTGAGCAGACATTCAAATACTGACTAATCTACATACTCTGTGATTGAGGAAGGGCCTCAAAAGGCCTGAGGATACTCTTTTTAAAGTTAAGATCGTCGTGGGACTGTTTTTAAATTTTTTGGACATTGCAAACTTATGAACTTTTGATTGTACTGTCTGATGAACTCTTAACTCTGAATGGTGTCAGGATGTCATGGTTTTCTTACTGGTGTACTCTAATGTGTTTTGCTAAATGTTTCTTCATCTGTAAGGTTGTGTCATGGTTGTATTGGCCTAGGTAACTGAGGGGAGTCTTTTAGTATTGTGTACACTTTGAGGTTGCTTAGATTATCTTTTGTTTTTTATTTGAATAGGTTTTCGGTAATCCGTCACTTACTTATTTTTACTTTTTGATCTGGTGTTGTGTTTAATGCTCTCTGAATTGGATTTTACCGTTATGAATGTTATAATTACTATATTATTACGTTTATGCTTTTCTTTTTTGTGATTCCTTTTTCTGGGTGCCTGTGATTTATTGTTATTTTTATAGATCTGTTTGGAAAAAAAAAAAATACGAATTTTTTTTATGATTTTTTTATTTTTTTTATGATGAGGGTATTTGATATCTGGATGATGGTTGATTATTTACAAGTAATAAGTGACATGAGAGGGTGTGGAGTGAGGTGACCTTGATGCAACTTATTACTTGTGCATATATTGTGACATTTGTATATCCTTTTGTCATAGGTAAAAGTGGGAAATGTTTAATGAAACAGAATAGAAAGGGGAGGACCATAGGGCCATAGGAAGTGAGTAGGGGGAAGGACCTTATATGGCCATACAGTAGGAAAGAGTAGAGGGAGGGGGCTACCGGGGCTCCCCCGTGCAGCTGTGTCTTTTTCACTCCTCCCTCTCACAAGTCGCATTGGTTTTTCAAGTGACTATATAACATCAAGTTTTGAGCAGGACAGGGCTTTTTGGGGCCGCTTTTTGTAGACACTACTCTGTTCCAGCTCTCTCTGTCTCCCACCATGGAGGCCGAAGAAAAACTTTGTGAGTCCAAAATACTCTGAAAGATTTTGGACTTCGAAGTACTTAGAGGCAAAGTCTTTTAAAAACACATCTGTGAACCTCTTGACACTAAGAATGACTTGATCAAGAATTTTTTAGAACTAGAAAAACGGACTGAGATGCAGGGGGTTAGATGGACATTAATGGTTATATGGAGCCTTTAGCCAACGGGCCTTGTACATGCTAGTGTGTACCGCCATGTGTATAGTGTCTGTTTAACTCACTGTAATTTCTGCAAAGGGATAGACGGATATTGATGGTCATATGGAGCCTTTAGCCATTGGGCCTTGTACACGCTAGTGTGTACCGCCATGTTGTACAATATCTGTCTAACTCCTTGTAATTCAGGCTGTTTAATAGCTCGGGGAATGATATGTACAGACACGTAAGTGTTTGGATATTGTTTCAAGAGTTACAACAAATTTAGAAACGAGAACCAAGTCAAAATAACTCTATTAAATGAGTTATAGGCATACACCCTCTTTTCTTTCCTTTCTGGTCCATTTTATGTATTATCTATACTCTCTTGTATTTTGTAAATAAAATCCCTTAAATGTTGAAAGCCTCAGTTGTGAATTAGTTTATAACTGGAACAGAAGGACCTTAGGTATAGTGTTTTTTCTTCAAAGAGATGGTTTGTCCCCGGGGAGGTAAGTTCAGTATGATTCTACACGACGGCACATTACTGATTTAAAACACACACAACTTCATACAACCAACTTCTCTGTAAAGAGAGAATATGTTGATACACCTAATCTTTAAAACTAAAAGAATAGGTCATAAATACCTTCCCAGATTAAACTAGATGTTTATATTCTGAAAATAGTATATCTGTTCTATTTTATTAGAAGGGTGGTTTACAAACTAAGTTACGTACAACTTACAAACAATAATTTGCGAATTGAAATCTTTATTCTAAAACCTAGAGAAGTATTTTGAGAAGCAATATTAGAAAGGGTTAATAGTTTAGAGGAGGTCGGCCTCATCCTAGGATGAGGTGGCTCTGATAAAATAGACACTTTTCAACACAGTGGTATATACTGAATATTATACTTTTGATAAATGTAAAACTCAGGTGGTAAAGAGGGTAAATCCAGCGCTATTAAACAAAGATGACGGGGTTCGCGTCTCTGGTAGGTACAGTGGTGAGCGGAGAGTTTTCTTTATGAAGGAATAATAGACAATTTAAGCATTGTGCTACAAGTTGGTTAATATGGGTTTGATAGGACATAACTAATAGACCTTTTGATACTAGCTTTTCATTTAGATTAGACCTTTTCAAGTCGAAATCGTAATATTATGAGGCGTTATACTGTATCATCCTATGCATATCACACACACACACACACGCACACACGCACACACACACCTTTTCTCAGTTTACAATTTTTTTATGATGCACGATTCTATATTCTATGCATATATCAATTTTAAGACAATCGTTTTAAGACATCACGTACATGCTTAAACTAAAAGTCAAATGTATTTGTAAAGACGTTTTAATGACCGTGCAGGTTCCACACACACACACACTCACACTCACACTCACACTCACACACACACACACACACACACACACACACACACACACACACACACACACACACACACACACACACACACACACACACACACACACACACAGTGATAAAAACCAAGGGGAAACTAACATCAAGATACAGAGGGCCGGACATAGACACAGATGCTCATAAATCCTTGGACCAGATTTGATTACCGGCAAGGAAAGACAAATGCAATTCTGCTCCACTCTCTCACGCTCTGTTTTGAATATTGTTTGTCCGCTGTCTGTATATATAAATCATGGTTCCCCTGCTTGAAATAATGCGCTTACAAATGAAGGGCAACTGCATATTTAGCGTTCAGGTAAAAAAAGCTAGATTTATAGCATGATTTTCATAGGCATATGAGCACGGGGATATAAGACATATGTCACACGATTTGGTCGACACATAAAACATAAATGCGTTGACCTTCAATTTGCCTGTCTTTCCAAAAAATTATTAGCGGCCGGTTTTGGACGGACATGACCCGAGTGTGTGTGTGTGTGTGTGTGTGTGTGTGTGTGTGTGTGTTTGTTGTGATTTAAGAATAACCTTTATAAGAATACTGATTTAAAAAGAGGTGACGCACGCACACACACGCACAGACAGACAGACAGACAGACAGACAGACAGACACACACACACACACACACAGACAGACAGAGACAGAGACAGAGACAGACAGACAAACAGACACACACACACACACACACACACACACACACACACACACACACACACACACACACACACACACACACACAGCCTTCTGGACACACAGACTGATGATTTAAAAGAGTCAATATCTAATAACATACAACAGACAAGCCAATACAAATGTAGGTGTGAAAAACCAGGGAAGAGCGCTATATAAGTGGAGTCCATTTACCATTTACATATATTTTTGTGAAAAAATAATCAATTTCGGCAATTATTACATCTGCTCATTTAGCACAGATAACATCACTGATTTCATATTACCTGCACATGGAGGTCATTAATTACAGGTGACAGGATAATGGTGTTGATGTGAAAAGGGAGGGATGGCAAACGAGAGAAAAAGGCAAAACACCCTGTAGCAACAGTAAATGGTAAATGGACTCCACTTATATAGCACTTTTCCCTGGTTTTTCACAGACCCAAAGCACTTTACATTGTTTTGTACACATTCACCTAATCACACACACACACACAACACAACCTATTGATCAAAATGAGTATGAGTAGGACATTAGTATGGCTGTTAGTATGTCCTTATATTCTCTCTCTCTCTCTCTCTCTCTCTCTCTCTCTCTCTCTCTCTCTGTCTCTCTCTCTCTCTCTCTCTCATAAAGGGAGTGACAGTAAAACATATGAAGCCAATCATTGCTGGGAGCGGCTCTCAAATATGTTCTATTTTTCCGGCCCGGTATGAGTAGGACGTTAGTATGAGTAGGGCTTTTAGTATGAGTAGAACGTTAGTATGAGTAGGACGTTAGTATGAGTAGGACGTTAGTATGAGTAGGACATTAGTATGAGTAGGAAGTTAGTATGAGTAGGACATTAGTATGAGTAGGACGTTAGTATGAGTAGGACATTAGTATGAGTAGGATGTTAGTATGAGTAGGACATTAGTATGAGTAGGAAGTTAGTATGAGTAGGACATTAGTATGAGTAGGACGTTAGTATGAGTAGGACATTAGTATGAGTAGGATGTTAGTATGAGTAGGACATTAGTATGAGTAGGAAGTTAGTATGAGTAGGACATTAGTATGAGAAGGACATTAGTATGAGTAGGATGTTAGTATGAGGAGGGCGTTAGTATGAGTAGGACATTAGTATGAGTAGGATGTTAGTATGAGTAGGGCGTTAGTATGAGTAGGACATTAGTATGAGTAGGATGTTAGTATGAGTAGGACGTTAGTATGAGTAGGATGTTAGTATGAGTAGGACGTTAGTATGAGTAGGATGTTAGTAGGGCTTTTAATATCAGCAGGACATTAATATGAGTAGGATGTTAGTAGGACTTTTAGTAGTAGGACGTTTGTATGAGTAGGACATTAGTATGAGTAGGACGTTAGTATGAGTAGGACGTTAGTATGAGTTGGACGTTAGTATGAGTAGGACGTTAGTATGAGTAGGACGTTAGTATGAGCAGGACGTTAGTATGAGTAGGACGTTAGTATGAGTAGGACGTTAGTATGAGTAGGATGTTAGTATGAGTAGGATGTTAGTAGGGCTTTTAATATGAGCAGGACATTAATATGAGTAGGATGTTAGTAGGACTTTTAGTAGTAGGACGTTAGTATGAGTAGGACGTTAGTATGAGTAGGACGTTAGTATGAGTAGGACGTTAATATGAGTAGGACGTTAATATGAGTAGGACGTTAGTATGAGTAGGACGTTAATATGAGTAGGGCTTTTAGTATGAGTAGTATGTTAGTATGAGTAGGACGTTAATATGAGTAGGGCTTTTAGTATGAGTAGGGCTTTTAGTATGAGTAGGACGTTAGTATGAGTAGGACATTAGTATGAGTAGGGCTTTTAGTATGAGTAGGACGTTAGTATGAGTAGGACATTAGTATGAGTAGGGCTTTTAGTATGAGTAGGACATTAGTATGAGTAGGACGTTAGTATGAGTATGACGTTAGTATGAGTAGGATGTTAGTATGAGTAGGACATTAGTATGAGTAGGACGTTAGTATGAGTAGGACGTTAGTATGAGTAGGACATTAGTATGAGTAGGGCGTTAGTATGAGTAGGACGTTAGTATGAGTAGAATGTTAGTATGAGTAGGACATTAGTATGAGTAGAACGTTAGTATGAGTAGGACATTAGTATGAGTAGGATGTTAGTATGAGTAGGACATTAGTATGCGTAGGACATTAGTATGAGTAGGATGTTAGTATGAGTAGGACGTTAGTATGAGTAGGACATTAGTATGAGTAGGATGTTAGTATGAGTAGGACGTTTGTAGGAGTAGGACGTTAGTATGAGTAGGACGTTAGTAGGGCTTTTAATATGAGCAGGACATTAATATGAGTAGGATGTTAGTAGGGCTTTTAGTAGTAGGACGTTAGTATGAGTAGGACATTAGTATGAGTAGGACGTTAGTATGAGTAGGACGTTAGTATGAGTAGGACGTTAGTATGAGTAGGATTTTAGTATGAGTAGGACGTTAGTATGAGTAGGACGTTAGTATGAGTAGGACGTTAGTAGGGCTTTTAGTATGAGTAGGACGTTAGTATGAGTAGGACGTTAGTAGGGCTTTTAGTATGAGTAGGACGTTAGTATGAGTAGGACGTTAGTATGAGTTGGACGTTAGTAGGGCTTTTAGTATGAGTAGGACGTTAGTATGAGTAGGACGTTAGTATGAGTAGGACGTTAGTATGAGTAGGACGTTAGTAGGGCTTTTCGGATACAGCCTAACAGTTTCTTTGTCATAAAACACAGCAACACTCATCAGGGTTTACAGATCTCAGAACAGTTGGCAGATATTGTGGATTCCCCATTTCATGTTGCCTAGCAACTCTTCTTCTCTGACATTAAAACCGTAGCTTTCCCCAACGGATCGATTAGTGTTGATGTCGTCATAGCAACAAATAGGTCTAATCATAAAACAAACAAACAAGCAACAACACGGTTATTGAATGCTGTCTGTAAGCCTTAAAGCTGCAGTGTGTAGAATTTTGGGTTTTATTTCCTAGCAGATTTTGTAGAAAGTAATTATAATAACCATAAGAACATTTAATTTAGTGCATAATAGCTGAAATAAATGTTTTGAATAATTTTTTTTCACCTTAGAAAGGGTCTCATATATGTCCATATTTCTGCATATTTTGGACCAAGGCCTAGTGCCGCCATCTTGAAAGTGTCATAGTTGGAATGTCATCAGGTGCATTGTTTAAAATTTAGAATTGTTCTTGTCCTTGAAGGCCACTGTAGCTTCTGTTATTATTCTAAAGGGTTGGGGTTACCCAGGGAGTGTTGCATTCTAGAACTTTGTAGAACTTTCTTGATGATGTCATATTACACACTGCACCTTTAAAGAGCAGTATAGAGATTTACAGCAATAGCATAGAGGCCGAAAGGATGGTCGCAATATACCATGAGACCCATCCATCCATCCATCCAGTGACTTTGAAACAAGCGCTACTGACTAAAGACAGACAGACAGACAGACAGACAGACAGATAGACAGACAGACAATTATGCTGGCAGATATTCGCTTCATTTGCACAAAATATTAATGGGGACATTTAACAAATTTTCTAAACAATTCAATTTTACTTTTGTATGAAGCAAAGCAGAACTTGCACATTGGGTGCATTTTAGAATATATTGAAAAGTCAATTGAATTTTCTTTTTTTGGCATTTTCAAGCTTAGACAGTACAGAGTTGAAATGGGGAGACAGAGAGAGATGGGGGGATGACCTGCAGTAAGGTCCCCGGGTCGGATTTGAACCCGCGACCACTGCAACGAAGGCCGGAGACAATATGGTACGCGCTCTAGCCACTACACCACCGAAGCACCCTGCCACATGGCATGTTTTATTAAAAATTAGACTTGTTAACTATCGATCCATCTACTTGTTAACATGGACTTATTACATTTGCTCATTTACACACAGAGATAGCATCACTCATTCACTGGTAAGATATTAACTGCAAATGTAGGTCATTAGTTACAGGTGACTGGGGCTCAGTTGGTAGAGCGGGTCGGCCGATGATCAAAGGGTTGGAGGTTCGATCCCCGCCCTGCCAGCTGTGTCATATTTGTTGTGTCCTTGGGCAAGACACTTCACACACCTTGCCTCGTGTGAATGTCGATAGTTAGCCTGCTATCGGTGTGTGAATGGTAACGTGGGAATGGGAACAGGTCTCCCTTGAAAAAGAGTCTTCGGTCTCAATGGGATATGCCTGTATGGAAAAAGGTCACAGGACAATTGGATTAACCCGCAATGGCATGACTTTTTTTTGGGAGGTGGGGAATAAAATATTTCACTGCATTTTTTGAGAATTTATGGGTCCATTATACCATG
>CASHTC010001514.1:0-10000 GCA_949357725.1 Hyperoplus immaculatus | reverse complement strand
AACGTTTAACTTTCTGAATTTAATTCCATAAAGACTTTCCATTATAACATTTCTAACTGTCTGTCTGTCTGTGTGTGTGTGTGTGTGTGTGTCTGTCTGTTTGTCTGTTTCTGTCTGTGTTTGTGTCTGTCTGTGTGTCTGTGTGTCTGTCTGTGTGTCTGTCTGTCTGTGTTTGTGTCTGTGTGTCTGTCTGTCTGTCTGTGTTTGTGTCTGTCTGTCTGTCTAGCTGTGTGTCTGTCTGAGCTGTTCTATAATAACCTAGTGTCTAGATGAACCTGTGTAAAGCAGGACGTGAAATGTTAATCTGATACACTGAACTATATCATGTTCCTGCATCATCTTTCTCTGTTGTCTAATTAACTCTCAATGTGGAAATGCTAATTGTGTGTGTGTGTGTGTGTGTGTCTGTGTGTGTGTGTGTGTGTGTCTGTGTGTGTGTGTGTGTGATCATCAACTGTATATTGTGTTTATGTGTGTGACCTTTTGTGGCTGCCGGTCCCCAAATTGTATTTATAAGTGTGTGTGTTTCTGTGTGTGTGTGTGTTTGTGTGTGTGTGCCGGTTCAAGTGTGTGTTTCTGTGTGTGTTTCTGTGTGTGTGTGTGTGTGTGTGTGTGTGTGTGTGCCGGTTCAAGTGTGTGTTTCTGTGTGTGTGTGTGTTTCTGTGTGTGTGTGTGTGTGTTTCTGTGTGTGTGTGTGTGTGTGTGTGTGTGTGTGTGCCGGTTCAAGTGTGTGTTTCTGTGTGTGTGTGTGTTTCTGTGTGTGTGTGTGTGTGTTTCTGTGTGTGTGTGTGTGTGTGTGTGTGTGTGTGCCGGTTCAAGTGTGTGTGTGTCAGAGATTATGGATGAGCTTTTGTGCGCATCATTATTCCCAATAATAGGTTTTCAGCAGCACAACAGTGTGTGTGTGTGTGTGTGTGTGTGTGTGTGTGTGTGTGTCTGTGTCTGTGTGTGTGTGTGTGACACCCTTGGAAAGGCTTCAAGATCAATCATTTCTGCATTTCATTGAGATAGTAATTCACTAGCGGTAAATATTCAGAGCTGAAGCTGCTGTTTTAATTCTGTGATGTCACATGGTCTGTGACGGATGATGTCACTCGGTCAGTGACGGATGATGTCATGTTCTGAGATCAGCAGAAAGACGTCAGTTAATCATTCTCTCACACACACACACACACACACACACACACACACACACACACACACACACACACACACACACACACACACACACACATTCAGTTAACGGACAGATTATCATCCAGGAACAATTTAACTTTTAATTTATTTATTATTATTTTTTACTTTTTTGCATTCTTTATCAGACAGTGTGTAGAGACAGAGATGAAATGTGTCAGAGAGGGGAATGACATGCAGAGAACGACCCGGGCTGGATTCTAACCCGGGTCTGCTGTGAAGAGGACAGACAGACAGACAGACAGACAGACAGACAGACAGACAGACAGACAGACAGACAGACAGACAGACAGAGAACGACCCGGGCTGGATTCTAACCCGGGTCTGCTGTGAAGAGGACTGACAGACAGACAGGCAGACAGAGAGACAGACAGACAGAGAACGACCCGGGCTGGATTCTAACCCGGGTCTGCTGTGAAGAGGACAGACAGACAGACAGACAGACAGACAGACAGACAGACAGACAGAGAACGACCCGGGCTGGATTCTAACCCGGGTCTGCTGTGAAGAGGACAGACAGACAGACAGACAGACAGACAGACAGACAGACAGACAGACAGACAGACAGACAGACAGACAGACGGACGGACAGACAGACAGACAAAGAACGACCCGGGCTGGATTCTAACCCGGGTCTGCTGTGAAGAGGACTGACAGACAGACAGGCAGACAGAGAGACAGACAGACAGAGAACGACCCGGGCTGGATTCTAACCCGGGTCTGCTGTGAAGAGGACAGACAGACAGACAGACGGACAGACGGACAGACGGACAGACAGACGGACAGACAGACAGACAGACAGACAGAGAACGACCCGGGCTGGATTCTAACCCGGGTCTGCTGTGAAGAGGACAGACAGACAGACAGACAGAGAACGACCCGGGCTGGATTCTAACCCGGGTCTGCTGTGAAGAGGACAGACAGACAGACAGACAGACAGACAGACAGACAGACAGAGAACGACCCGGGCTGGATTCTAACCCGGGTCTGCTGTGAAGAGGACAGACAGACAGACAGAGAACGACCCGGGCTGGATTCTAACCCGGGTCTGCTGTGAAGAGGACAGACAGACAGACAGACAGACAGACAGACAGACAGACAGACAGAGAACGACCCGGGCTGGATTCTAACCCGGGTCTGCTGTGAAGAGGACAGACAGACAGACAGACAGAGAACGACCCGGGCTGGATTCTAACCCGGGTCTGCTGTGAAGAGGACAGACAGACAGACAGACAGACAGAGAACGACCCGGGCTGGATTCTAACCCGGGTCTGCTGTGAAGAGGACAGACAGACAGACAGACAGACAGAGAACGACCCGGGCTGGATTCTAACCCGGGTCTGCTGTGAAGAGGACAGACAGACAGACAGACAGACAGACAGACAGAGAACGACCCGGGCTGGATTCTAACCCGGGTCTGCTGTGAAGAGGACAGACAGACAGACAGACAGAGAACGACCCGGGCTGGATTCTAACCCGGGTCTGCTGTGAAGAGGACAGACAGACAGACAGACAGACAGACAGACAGACAGACAGACAGACAGAGAACGACCCGGGCTGGATTCTAACCCGGGTCTGCTGTGAAGAGGACAGACAGACAGACAGAGAACGACCCGGGCTGGATTCTAACCCGGGTCTGCTGTGAAGAGGACAGACAGACAGACAGACAGACAGACAGACAGACAGACAGACAGACAGACAGAGAACGACCCGGGCTGGATTCTAACCCGGGTCTGCTGTGAAGAGGACAGACAGACAGACAGACAGAGAACGACCCGGGCTGGATTCTAACCCGGGTCTGCTGTGAAGAGGACAGACAGACAGACAGACAGACAGAGAACGACCCGGGCTGGATTCTAACCCGGGTCTGCTGTGAAGAGGACAGACAGACAGACAGACAGACAGAGAACGACCCGGGCTGGATTCTAACCCGGGTCTGCTGTGAAGAGGACAGACAGACAGACAGACAGACAGACAGACAGAGAACGACCCGGGCTGGATTCTAACCCGGGTCTGCTGTGAAGAGGACAGACAGACAGACAGACAGAGAACGACCCGGGCTGGATTCTAACCCGGGTCTGCTGTGAAGAGGACAGACAGACAGACAGACAGACAGACAGACAGACAGACAGACAGAGAACGACCCGGGCTGGATTCTAACCCGGGTCTGCTGTGAAGAGGACTGACAGACAGACAGGCAGACAGAGAGACAGACAGACAGAGAACGACCCGGGCTGGATTCTAACCCGGGTCTGCTGTGAAGAGGACTGACAGACAGACAGGCAGACAGAGAGACAGACAGACAGAGAACGACCCGGGCTGGATTCTAACCCGGGTCTGCTGTGAAGAGGACTGACAGACAGACAGGCAGACAGAGAGATAGACAGACAGAGAACGACCCGGGCTGGATTCTAACCCGGGTCTGCTGTGAAGAGGACTGACAGACAGACAGGCAGACAGGCAGACAGAGAGACAGACAGACAGACAGAGAACGACCCGAGCTGGATTCTAACCTGGGTCTGCTGTGAAGAGGACTGACAGACAGACAGGCAGACAGAGAGACAGACAGACAGAGAACGACCCGGGCTGGATTCTAACCCGGGTCTGCTGTGAAGAGGACTGACAGACAGACAGACAGACAGGCAGACAGACAGACGGACAGACAGACAGACAGAGAACGACCCGGGCTGGATTCTAACCCGGGTCTGCTGTGAAGAGGACTGACAGACAGACAGGCAGACAGAGAGACAGACAGACAGAGAACGACCCGGGCTGGATTCTAACCACTACACCATGAGCGTTATGAACAACCTTTTGATTTTGAACACTTTGAGTTTGTTTTCCGTTTTTGTGGAAAATTGCAAAATGACTAGTCACCATCAGGCTAAATGACTAGTCACCATCAGGCTAAATGACTAGTCACCATCAGGCTAAATGACTAGTCACCATCAGGCTAAATGACTAGTCACCATCAGGCTAAATGACTAGTCACCATCAGGCTAAATGACTAGTCACTATCAGGCTGTCTAAATGACTAGTCACCATCAGGCTAAATGACTAGTCACCATCAGGCTAAATGACTAGTCACCATCAGGCTAAATGACTAGTCACCATCAGGCTAAATGACTAGTCACTATCAGGCTGTCTAAATGACTAGTCACCATCAGGCTAAATGACTAGTCACCATCAGGCTAAATGACTAGTCACCATCAGGCTAAATGACTAGTCACCATCAGGCTAAATGACTAGTCACTATCAGGCTGTCTAAATGACTAGTCACCATCAGGCTAAATGACTAGTCACCATCAGGCTAAATGACTAGTCACCATCAGGCTAAATGACTAGTCACCATCAGGCTAAATGACTAGTCACCATCGCAGGCCGTCTATTCTCTGAATGAGCAACTGTTTGCTTGGCTTTTATAAAATACTTTGTTACAGTGTGTGTGTGTGTGTGTGTGTGTGTGTGTGTGTGTGTGTGTGTGTGTGACTGTTACAGTGTGTGTGTGTGTGTGTGTGTGTGTGTGACTGTTACAGTGTGTGTGTGTGTGTGTGACTGTTACAGTGTGTGTGTGTGTGTGACTGTTACAGTGTGTGTGTGTGTGTGTGTGTGACTGTTACAGTGTGTGTGTGTGTGTGTGACTGTTACAGTGTGTGTGTGTGTGTGTGTGTGAGACTGTTACAGTGTGTGTGTGTTTGTGTGTGTGTGAGACTGTTACAGTGTGTGTGTGTGTGAGACTGTTACAGTGTGTGTGTGTGTGTGACTGTTACAGTGTGTGTGTGTGTGTGTGTGTGACTGTTACAGTGTGTGTGTGTGACTGTTACAGTGTGTGTGTGTGTGTGTGTGAGACTGTTACAGTGTGTGTGTGTTTGTGTGTGTGTGTGAGACTGTTACAGTGTGTGTGTGTGTGAGACTGTTACAGTGTGTGTGTGTGTGTGTGAGACTGTTACAGTGTGTGTGTGTGTGTGTGTGAGACTGTTACAGTGTGTGTGTGTGTGTGTGTGTGACTGTTACAGTGTGTGTATGTGACTGTTACAGTGTGTGTGTGTGTGTGACTGTTACAGTGTGTGTGTGTGACTGTTACAGTGTGTGTGTGTGTGTGAGACTGTTACAGTGTGTGTGTGTGTGTGTGTGTGTGTGTGTGTGTGTGTGACTGTTACAGTGTGTGTGTGTGACTGTTACAGTGTGTGTGTGTGTGTGTGTGTGTGTGTGTGTGTGTGACTGTTACAGTGTGTGTATGTGTGTGTGACTGTTACAGTGTGTGTGTGTGTGTGTGTGACTGTTACAGTGTGTGTGTGTGTGTGTGTGTGTTACAGTGTGTGTGTGTGTGTGTGTGACTGACTGTTACAGTGTGTGTGTGTGTGTGTGACTGTTACAGTGTGTGTGTGTGTGTGTGACTGTTACAGTGTGTGTGTGTGTGTGTGTGTGAGACTGTTACAGTTTGTGTGTGTGTGTGTGTGTGTGTGTGTGACTGTTACAGTGTGTGTATGTGTGTGTGACTGTTACAGTGTGTGTGTGTGTGTGTGTGTGACTGTTACAGTGTGTGTGTGTGTGTGTGTGTGACCAGTGGCGTTGTTAGCCCTGGGCGTCCGGGGCTGTAGCCCCGGATGTTTTATGAATAGCCCCGGATCATTTTTTTTTTTTTTTTTAATTTTTTTTTTTTTTTTTTTTTATAGCCCCGCGATAACATTGGCCGATTATAAAAGCAAACGTTTGTCCAAAGCTTCATGTATGTTTTGATTACTTGGTCCAGTTTCTCCCCTGGCCCTGGCAATAGAACATTGCCTTGGAATAGCAACCATCTCTAAGTGAGGAAAGCTGTGAAAGTTGTATGCTAATTTTCGGTGAAATACCATACTGTATCTGATGCTATAACAAACCAAGCCAGATAAGGCAAGATAAGCTAGGACTGATGCTCTCTTTTTTAGCAACTGATAAAGACAAAAAAGCAGAGAGACATGACAACCACCGTTATGTTGTTTAGTTATGAAAAGCTAGTGTACTACATGTTACTGCTAGCCTACATTTTATGCAACAAAAAAAGGAAAACAAACACAAAACAAAGACAAGCAGGAATTCATTGAGTGAGGGTGAGGAAAGGCTGTGTGTGTGTGTGTGTGTGTGTGTGTGTGTGTGTGTGTGTGTGTGTGTGTGTGTGTGTGTGTGTGTGTGTGTGTGTGTGTGTGTGTGTGTGTGTGTGTGTGTGTGTGTGTGTGTGTGTGTGTGTGTGTGTGTTGTGAACAGGGCTTTTAGGTCCCGCTAGCTTCAATGCTAACTTACAATGCATTCTCAATGTAAAATGCTGCCGCGATTAGCATCGCCGAATTTAAGCTAAAATTAAACATTCAGAAATTAAACAAACATAGGCCTACTTGCTATGCCACAAAAGTAATTTAGATCCTTTAAACATAAATACTCAGGGACTGAGACTCTCTCAGGACAAGAAAGATGAGAATTAACTGACATGCTGTGCTCTCTTGCTGGTTGCATCCATGGACATAAAAAGAAAGGTTGCATCAAACTAAACTAAGGTAACACAGGAGGGTCAAAAAACACAAATCACACATGCAATGCCGGTTTTAACCACTAGGCGTTACAGCAAAAACTAATTTTGGTGCAGAACAGTAGTTCAAAATTGTTGTTAAGAATCAAGGGAGCTGGTTCCTAATGTAGCCTTCCTATAATTCCTTAAATTGAATTTGACTGTATTGCTCACCTGCTTCACATGTTTCTTGAAGGAGAGCTGTGAGTCCACAGTTATTTCTAAATATTTAAAATGTGAAGCAGGCTGGATCTTTTCTCCATTAACAATAATATCAGGCTGATTTCCATTTGTTCTATTATAAAAGTACATGCATGTTGTTTTACTGATGTTGAGTGTCAGCAGGACTCTGAGAGTCAATCAGTTAATTGATTCATTGTTTTTCATAGGCATATACGAGATAACACAAATATGTAGACTGCATTTAATTTTCTATTCCAATGTACCTTTTGTCTCTTGGATGTTTATTAAAGACAAACTGTTCGATAAAGCTGCCAATATATATATATATATTTTTAAAACACGGTTTATCACAATAAGGGGAGAATAGTTGGCACAGCCTGTACCCTGTATATGTACACACCCACACCCAATGGTCTGCATCCAATCAGCAGGCATTTGAGGACTGACATTTTTATTTTAACTGTTTTACTACACCAGATTGATGGATTTAACTAACTGACGTGCAAAATTTTCTCCGGGAGGGGCAACCCCCCCGGACCCCCCTTAGTCAATGTTCGCCCCTGGGCTAAGCCCCCGATGTCTCATGATCCTAACAACGCCCCTGTGTGTGACACAGTGTGTGTGTGTGTGTGTGACTGTTACAGTGTGTGTGTGTGTGTGTGTGTGACTGTTACAGTGTGTGTGTGTGTGTGTGTGACTGTTACAGTGTGTGTGTGTGTGTGTGTGTGACTGTTACAGTGTGTGTGTGTGTGTGTGACTGTTACAGTGTGTGTGTGTGTGTGTGTGACTGTTACAGTGTGTGTGTGTGTGTGTGTGACTGTTACAGTGTGTGTGTGTGTGTGTGTGACTGTTACAGTGTGTGTGTGTGTGTGTGACTGTTACAGTGTGTGTGTGTGTGTGTGTGTGTGACTGTTACAGTGTGTGTGTGTGTGTGAGACTGTTACAGTTTGTGTGTGTGTGTGACTGTTACAGTGTGTGTGTGTGTGTGTGTGACTGTTACAGTGTGTGTGTATGTGTGTGTGACTGTTACAGTGTGTGTGTGTGTGTGTGTGACTGTTACAGTGTGTGTGTGTGTGTGTGTGTGTGTGTGACTGTTACAGTGTGTGTGTGTGTGTGTGACTGTTACAGTGTGTGTGTGTGTGTGTGACTGTTACAGTGTGTGTGTGTGACTGTTACAGTGTGTGTGTGTGTGTGTGACTGTTACAGTGTGTGTGTGTGACTGTTACAGTGTGTGTGTGTGACTGTTACAGTGTGTGTGTGTGTGTGTGTGACTGTTACAGTGTGTGTATGTGTGTGTGACTGTTACAGTGTGTGTGTGTGTGTGTGTGTGTGACTGTTACAGTGTGTGTGTGTGTGTGTGTGTGTGTGTGTGTGTGTGTGACTGTTACAGTGTGTGTGTGTGTGTGTGACTGTTACAGTGTGTGTGTGTGTGTGTGACTGTTACAGTGTGTGTGTGTGTGTGTGTGTGACTGTTACAGTGTGTGTGTGTGTGTGTGTGACTGTTACAGTGTGTGTGTGTGTGTGTGACTGTTACAGTGTGTGTGTGTGTGTGTGTGACTGTTACAGTGTGTGTGTGTGTGTGTGTGTGTGACTGTTACAGTGTGTGTGTGTGTGTGTGTGTGACTGTTACAGTGTGTGTGTGTGTGTGACTGTTACAGTGTGTGTGTGTGTGTGTGTGTGTGACTGTTACAGTGTGTGTGTGTGTGTGTGTGTGTGTGTTACTGTTACAGTGTGTGTGTGTGTGTGTGTGTGTGTGTGTGTGTGACTGTTACAGTGTGTGTGTGTGTGTGTGTGTGACTGTTACAGTGTGTGTGTGTGTGACTGTTACAGTGTGTGTGTGTGTGTGTGTGTGTGTGTGTGTGTGTGACTGTTACAGTGTGTGTGTGTGTACTAATTCTTTTCCTCAGTCTAACATGGCCTCCTCCTCTCTCCCAGGTGTAAGGCTGTGATTGACAGCCGGGGACAGCGAATCAGCTGCAGCCATTTCATCGTGGAGGAAGGATACGTGGAGGCGGGGCTTAAGAGAGAGGCCACACCCCCAAGGTCAGGATGCACCAATCACCACACACACACATACACACACACAGAACCACAGACACACACACACGGTTTGGATGCACTAATCACACAAACTTTGAGCACATTAGTTACCATAGAAACAGTTCACTGATATTAACTGCTAATATTAGCTCCAGCAATAATCAAAACTCACACAAAGATAAAGAATAATAAAGTGAATTCATTTTTTCTTTTTATTCTGATTGTCCAGGTCCACACAATCATTTACTCCTTAAGCGTCTGTAAGGTTAGAACTGTAGCCCACAACAAAGTACCACAGACTCAGTAAACCATACAGACATGTGGAAGGACCCGTTGCACATTAATACACTATGTATAATAGGAGCGACTGTGTCTCAGTTGGTAGAGCGGGTCGGCCGATGATCAAAGGGTTGGAGGTTCGATCCCCGCCCTGCCACTTGTGTCATGGTTGTTGTGTCCTTGGCAAGACACTTCTCCCACCTTGACTCGTGTGAATGTCGATAGTTAGCCTGCTGCTATCGGTGTGTGAATGTGTGTGTGAATGGTAACGTGGGAAAGGAAAACAGGTCTCCCTTGTAAAAGAGTCTTCGGTCTCAATGGGATTTACCTGGAGAAATAAAGGTTAAAAATAATAATAATAATAAACAAAGTGAAGGAACTTTGCAACATCGTTCTCAGACCTGTCAACATATTTCCTAAGATAATTATAGTTATTGATAATTATTTATTTCATTTTCTGAGACACATGCTTCTTCTTTGATGGTAACCTGTCTGTCTGCCTGTCTGTCTGTCCGTCCGTCTGTCCGTCTCTCTCTCGCTCTCTCTCTCTCTGTCTGTCTGTCTGTCTGTCTCTCTCTCCAGGTTTCTCTCCAGAGCTGTGCTAATAACTGACGGTTCTATTCTGCCTAGCGACTCAGACCAACAGGTAAATCATGTTAAACCCAAATCCACTATCTATCTATCTATCTATCTATCTATCTATCTATCTATCTATCTATCTATCTATCTATCTATCTATCTATCTATCTATCTATCTATCTA
>CASHTC010001512.1:15000-17500 GCA_949357725.1 Hyperoplus immaculatus | reverse complement strand
GGCAGGTAGATTTAAAAATCTACCAGCCACTCATCTTTTTTACCAGCCACTTTTTATACGCAATATCTTTTTTAATATATGCGTTAATGTTAAACAATACAATAGTAAGATTAGCTAATAAAAGTGTTTTTCATACAAATGTTTTCCATCAGAAGTCATTTCTACTGTTAGTAGGTGCTACCAAGGAACTGAGTTGCAAATACTCTGACTATATATGATACACAATACACGTCATCTTTATTTCAAAACATTTTATAATTGAACTCCATATATACTCTGGGTTCAATGCAACTTGTTTTCCCAACTGGCCCGCTTGGCCAGTAGATCAGAGTTTACTGGCCCGCTTGGCCAGTAGATCAGAGTTTACTGGCCCATTGTATATTGTCACTGGCCCTGCAGACACCTTTCTTTCATCATTTAGTCAATAATTATAATACAGTATTGAAGTTACCTTTAGATTTATTTTTAAATTTTTAGTTCATGATATGAAATGTGCACAATATCAACATTTCACATCATGTGTGGTAGTGTTTATCACTTTCTCCATATGCATTAGGAGTGTGAATGTGTCGACCCATTGACCGGTTTTCCACTTGCGCTCAAGTCGAATTTAAAAATAGAAATCTGAAAATCAGGGAGTTATGCCGTTTAATTAATGGGAGATGTCACCGTGTAGCGAGTTCACGTCTGGTCGTGAGCGCACTGCAGGAGCGTCACTTCTGCAAGGTGCATGAAGTAATCAGCTACACATAGGAGTCCGCTGTGGGACCATGTTTTCACTGTTGATAAAAAAACAGTGCAGAGCAAAAGATGCAGCATCATGTTAAACGCTCGTCTGAGGCGATGATGTTAAATCATCTAGAAACACACGATGCCTTCGTCCGAGCAAAGCAGCGTTTCGTGAGATCTCACCAGTGAGTGAGAGAGCCGCCGCGCGGGGAAGAACTCTGTGGTTTGAGGCTCAAATAATAACCGAGGATATTCTCCCCGTTGGCGATACCGATGGGAGAGGCTTCCCTGTTTGTAAGCGATCTGCTTGTATGTCTCGAGCCTGAAAACACAAAGCCATGTCGGCAAACTGACTGCGCGACTCAAGGGACTGTACAGTGAGGAGTCCCTCCGTTAGCTTCTGTTTTCAGCCGACACAATTACAATCACCTCTAAGCACGGACAGCGTTTAAATAAAGCCTCTCATTTGTATTACCATTAGGGCTTTGATGCAAATACTGTAACATAACGGCGGCAGCTAAAGGAAAAGTGCAGTTATCACTTTATTTTCACCTAAACCTCTGCTGTGGGAAGAAGAAAAGGGCAAAGTCAGTGGATTGATTTGTGGGCTCATGTCTCCACACGTCAACTCACTGACAGTATTTCGTAGTGGAGCGGATCGCGCCGTAGTTCAGTTCGACTAGAAAGGCAAAAACAGACTGTGACTGTGCAGCGCCCTGACATCATGTTTATGACCAATGTATTAAAGATGCTAATGCTATCGGACCTGACTGGAAAGTGTCACCCGACACAGTGGCGGGCGAAGTGACACAATTTACACGCCAGCATGAACATCTACCCGCATTTGGCGTGTGGCGGGTGTTAATTTCCATCCCTGGTGTGTGTGTGTGTTTCATAGTGTGTGTGTGTGTGTGTTTTTCACATTGTGTGTGTGTGTGTGTTTGAGAATGTTGCAGTGTGTTCATTTTACTGTGTGTGTGTTTGTGCATAAATGTTGCTGTGTGTGTGTGTGTGTGTGTGTGTGTGTGTGTGTGTATGTAAGTATATATGTGTGTGTGTGTGTTTGTGTGCGTTTCACTGTGTGTGTTTGTGTGAGAATTTTAGTGTAGGTGTGTGTGTGTGTGTGTGTGTGTGTGTACTAAGCTCACATGTTGCATATGCTTTGTTTCTAACATGTGTGTGTTCCCAGCTGTGCTAAGCTAACATGTTGTGTGTGTTCCCAGCTGTGCTAAATTGTGCTAAGCTAACATGTAGTACTGTGTGTTCCCAGCTGTGCTAAGTTGTGCTAAGCTAACATGTAGTACTGTGTTCCCAGCTGTGCTAAGTTGTGCTAAGCTAACATGTAGTACTGTGTTCCCAGTTGTGCTAAGTTGTGCTAAGCTAACATGTAGTACTGTGTGTTCCCAGCTGTGCTAAGTTGTGCTAAGCTAACATGTAGTACTGTGTGTTCCCAGCTGTGCTAAGTTGTGCTAAGCTAACATGTTGTGTGTGTTCCCAGCTGTGCTAAGGTGTGCTAAGCTAACATGTTGTGTGTGTTCCCAGCTGTGCTAAGTTGTGCTAAGCTAACATGTAGTACTGTGTGTTCCCAGCTGTGCTAAGTTGTGCTAAGCTAACATGTTGTGTGTGTTCCCAGCTGTGCGTTACATAGAGAGCGACCCGTGTGGGCGTGACCCCCGCACCCCGACCGTGACCATCAAACAGGGATTTGAACCTCCAACCTTCACTGGCTGGTTCCTGGGCTGGAACCAAGACTACTGGACCACTGACTAGG
>CASHTC010001512.1:10000-12500 GCA_949357725.1 Hyperoplus immaculatus | reverse complement strand
TGAACACCAGAGCCTTACACAGACGTAGTTACAACAACTGGAGCAAAGATGTGTGAATATCCCTGAATTCTCTCTCTCTCTCTCTCTCTCTCTCTCTGTCTCTCTCTCTCGATGTCTCTCTCTCTCTCTCTCTCGATGTCTCTCTCTCTCTCTCTCTCTCTCGGGACATACTTTAACTTATTTATTTCATCCTAACATGGCTCCTTGATCTTGCCTCTTGCTCATATGTCCAGTCGCCGTACTTTCTACTATATAGTATGTAGAAAACAGATTTAGGATGTCCCGATTCTTGTGGTCAGATTGAGTATGTTTACTAATACCCGGATGGCTACTTCATTCGGCCGAGATTTTTAGTGTTGAAAACAGCATCCTATTTGAGGCAAGATCAAGGAGCCATGTTAGGATGAAATAAATAAGTTAAAGTATGTCCCAGTTGTAGCATACTGCATGCTAACTAGATACTGTTTAGGGTCAGATGTAGTATGGAGGAGAGGAGAGAGAGAGAGAGAAAGAGGAGGAGATTTGGAACGCAGGGTGTAGCTCAGTCATCCCAAACAGGATATGATGTCATAGTCTAAAAGTAAAAACATGCAAAAAACCAAAGCAGGAAGTGAGGGGTAACCTAGCAACAGTCACTCAGAGGTCCATCGTCTCTATAGTAGGTTCAGTGGTGAATAAGATTACGAGCGTTCTGATTGGCTGATAGATATATACATAAGCCCCGCCTCTCAATACGCTGTGTGAGTGGTGCGTGTGTAGAACGGTCAGCCATCTTTACAACATGCTTTTGAATTTAAAGTCGCTACGAGGAACTTTTAAATATTTCTGAAACAGTCTCATTTTTCCTCTGATGATCATAAATTACATGTAACAGCAAACGAGACCATCAGTGCAAAGAATGCTATTTTTATATAGTTTTTCTTAATGCCTTTGTCATGTGTATACGCTCACCCAGGAACAACAGCTGGCGTGGTAACAACACTACCGCTTTAGTCCAAAGGGGGGCGCTAGAATGAACACTAACTGAAAGTTCCTCGGAGCAGCTTTAATTATATATTTTTTTAAGAAATTGGTAAAATGATTTGTTTCTAAACTTGGGATTTTTTTTTCCAGGAAAATCCTTAAAGAGTAAAGTGGGAAATGAGTCGGAAGCAAAATAATAATTCAGAAACATCATTTTCTGTTCCAGGACTATAGAGCTGTTTCAGGGTTAACCTCCTCTGGGTTTAATCCTGCGCTTTGAGCTGTTTCAGGGTTAACCTCCTCTGGGTTTAATCCTGCGCTTTGAGCTGTTTCAGGGTTTACCTACTCTGGGTTTAATCCTGCGCTTTGAGCTGTTTCAGGGTTAACCTCCTCTGGGTTTAATCCTGCGCTTTGAGCTGTTTCAGGGTTAACCTCCTCTGGGTTTAATCCTGCGCTTTGAGCTGTTTCAGGGTTTACCTCCTCTGGGTTTAATCCTGCGCTTTGAGCTGCTCAACTCACAGCTGAGCAGCTCTGGGTTTTGGGTTTCAGAACAGTGGATCAGTGGTCCAGGGCCTACAGGTGGAAATGAGCATTAGCATTAGCCTGCATGGCTAAATGAGCATTAGCATTAGCATGCATGGCTAAATGAGCATTAGCATTAGCCTGCATGACTAAATGAGCATTAGCATTAGCCTGCATGGCTAAATGAGCATTAGCATTAGCCTGCATGACTAAATCTGGCACGCTGACATGTTGAAGTCTGGAGCTCATGTTTGTCAATGTGCGCTGTCCCTTCTGAAGGAAGAAATAAAAATAAAAAATGTCAAAGTCGGCCGACCTTTCTGCACATGCTCTACTCACTCAGACTCACATTGTGTATTGTTATAAATAAATCAGTGTTGCAGTGATTTGATTGGACGACAGATACATTAGGTCCCGCCCCTCAGCAGTTGCCCCCAGAGTTCCGGAACTCTCCGTTTTCGGTGATTTGCAACGAGGAAGTGTTGCTAGGCGACAGGCCGTTGCGTTGTGATGTCACGGCGTAGCGTTCCTTCAGCTGCGTCAGCGCCGACATCAGGCGAGAGTTAGAGGCGTCAAGATTCAGGATACGCAGCTCCTGAGAGACAGACAGGCAGAGAGAGAGACAGGGAGAGAGAGAGACAGGCAGAGAGAGAGACAAGGAGGGAGAGAGAGACACAGAGAGAGTTAGAGGCGTCAAGATTCAGGATACACAGCTCCTTAGAGAGAGAGACAGGCAGGGAGAGAGACAGGCAGAGAGAGAGACAGGGAGAGAGAGAGACAGGCAGGGAGAGAGACAGGGAGAGAGAGAGACAGGGAGAGAGAGTTAGAGGCGTCAAGATTCAGGATACGAAGCTCCTTAGAGAGAGAGACAGGCAGGGAGAGAGACAGGGAGAGAGACAGACAGGGAGAGAGAGAGACAGGCAGAGAGAGAGACAGACAGGGAGAGAGAGTTAGAGGCGTCAAGATTCAGGATACGAAGCTCCTTAAGACAGACAGGCAGAGAGACAGGCAGAGA
>CASHTC010001508.1:22500-24253 GCA_949357725.1 Hyperoplus immaculatus | reverse complement strand
GTCAGTCAGTCGGTCGTTCTCTGCATGTCATTCCCCTCTCTGACACACTTCATCTCTGTCTCTACACACTGTCTGATAAAGAAAAAAAATTATCTTTAAAAAATGAAAAAAATGTGCCTCAGGAAGTTGAGCTGAAAAAATAAATAAATAAAGTTGTCATTCACTGTTGAGTTACAAGCAGACATGACTCACCTGTCAT
The DNA here is from genome assembly GCA_949357725.1 of Hyperoplus immaculatus. Lineage (NCBI taxonomy): Eukaryota > Metazoa > Chordata > Actinopteri > Uranoscopiformes > Ammodytidae > Hyperoplus > Hyperoplus immaculatus. The sequence continues at coordinate 24,054 of CASHTC010001508.1, read as the reverse complement.
TCATTCATTCATTCATTCATTCATTCATTCATTCACCGTCATGTCATCCTCATGAAGCTCTCTGATAGGCTGAGGCTGAAGAGGCATCTGTCCGACCGCAGCACAGACTCACAGCTGAACGTAGGCTACCTGTCTGTCTGTCTGTCTGTCTGTCTGTCTGTCTGTCTGTCTGTCTGTCTGTCTGTCTGTCTGTCTGTCTGTCTGTCTGTCTGCCCAGCTGTCTGTCTGTCTGTCTGTCTGTCTGTCTGTCTGTCTGTCTGTCTGTCTGTCTGTCTGTCTGTCTGTCCGTCCGTCTGTCTGTCTGTCTGTCTGTCTGTCCGTCCATCCATCATACTTTTCTTTCTGTCCATCTTTTGAACCCCTGCCTAACAGACTATATGTGTAATGCTGTTTCCGTCCTGTAGGGGGGGCTGGCGTGCTGTTTCCGTCCTGTAGGGGGGGCTGGCCTGTAGGGGGGGCTGGCTCCGTCCTGTAGGGGGGGCTGGCCTGTAGGGGGGGCTGGCCTGTAGGGGGGGCTGGTGTGCTGTTTCCGTCCTGTAGGGGGGGCTGGTGTGCTGTTTCCGTCCTGTAGGGGGGGCTGGCGTGCTGTTTCCGTCCTGTAGGGGGGGCTGGCCTGTAGGGGGGGCTGGCTCCGTCCTGTAGGGGGGGCTGGCCTGTAGGGGGGGCTGGTGTGCTGGCTCCGTCCTGTAGGGGGGGCTGGTGTGCTGTTTCCGTCCTGTAGGGGGGGCTGGTGTGCTGTTTCCGTCCTGTAGGGGGGGCTGGTGTGCTGGCTCCGTCCTGTAGGGGGGGCTGGTGTGCTGTTTCCGTCCTGTAGGGGGGGCTGGTGTGCTGTTTCCGTCCTGTAGGGGGGGCTGGTGTGCTGTTTCCGTCCTGTAGGGGGGGCTGGCGGGACCACAGTGCTTTTCCACTAACCCTTCACTCACTCTGAACTAAATGTGCACCATGTCACTAACATCTAACCAGTGTCCTGTCCTAACAGGGAGGTGTGTGTGTGTGTGTGTGTGTGTGTGTGTGTGTGTGTGTGTGTGTGTGTGTGTGTGTTACCGTAGGTCTTCATACTGTAATGTGTGTTGGCTTTGGCTCTGCTGCTGATGTTGTTTTTTTTTATTTTTCATTTGTTTTGTGGTGAGAAAATGTAATCTACTCAATAGTGCTTTAAACCTGTGTTCTGAGAAATGCAGCAGCTTCACATTCACACACACACACACACACACACTCACACACACACACACACACACACACACACACACACACACACACACACACACACACACACACACACACACACACACACACCACTCCCATGTTTACACAGGAGTCGGCTTACAGACTGTAACTGGACCTCTCACCTGGCTCTGTCTACCTGTGTGTGTACTAGTGCCACCTGCTGGAGAAATACTGACCTGTGTGTGTGTGTCTGTCTGTCTGTGTGTCTGTGTGTCTGTCTGTCTGTCTGTCTGTCTGTCTGTCTGTGTGCGTGCGTGTGTGTGTGTGCGTGTGTGTGCGTGCGTGTGTGTGCGTGCGTGCGTGTGCGTGCGTGCGTGCGTGCGTGCG
>CASHTC010001508.1:12500-17500 GCA_949357725.1 Hyperoplus immaculatus | reverse complement strand
GATTCCATTAACTTAGAAGACATTTACAATGGCCAGCGTAGCTTCTGTAAATTCCCCCAAAGGGAGGGGTCAGCAAGGGAGCGCTGACATCTAGAACTTTCCCTCCTTGATGCCAATGAATACACACTGTCTGGCTGTCTGTCTGTGTCTGTCTGTCTGTCTGTCTGTCTGTCTGTCTGTCTGTGTCTGTCTGTCTGTGTCTGTCTGTCTGTCTGTCTGTCTGTCTGTGTCTGTCTGTGTCTGTCTGTCTGTGTCTGTCTGTGTCTGTCTGTGTCTGTCTGTCTGTCTGTCAGGGGTTAGCAAGGGAGCGTTAATGAATACACACTGCAATGTAAAGATGTGTCAAACCCTGCGTTCTGAATCTCCTCCTCTTTCTTTTTTCTATTCTACATACTACATCTGACCATAAAAAGAATCTAGTTAGGATGCAGTATGCTACACTTGGTACATACTTTACTCTCTTATTTCATCATAACATGGCGCCTTGATCTTGCCTCTTGCTTTTATATCCGTCTCATCCCCGTTTGTTTTCATATGAAGGCTTCGTCGATGTGACGTCACTTCACGTGCGCACTGGATTGTGGGTCAGAATCGCCCAAATAGGATGCAGTTTTCAACACTAAAAATCTCGGCCGGATGAAGTAGGACATCCAGGTATTTTTAACCATCCTAAATCTGGCCACAAGAATCGGGACATCCTAAATCTTTTTTCTACCAAACTAAATTGTAGAATGTATGGGGACTGGAACACTGCCTTAGTTTGAATCCAAATATCTCCACCCCTGCCTACTGCATCCTAACTAGATTATTGTTATGGTCGGATGTAGTATGTAGAATAGAACAAAGAAAGAGGAGGAGATTCAGTCCTCCCACCTTCTTCTTCTGTGGTTGCAGCCCACAGGTCTTCTTCTGGTCCGGAGGTTGAGCAGCGGCGCGTCCGGACCAAACTGAGACGCTTCCTCCAGCGCAGACCCACTCTGGAGAGCGTGAAGCAGAGAGGCTACCTCAGAGGTGTGTGTGAGGCTACCTCAGAGGTGTGTGTGAGGCTACCTCAGAGGTGTGTGTGAGGCTACCTCAGAGGTGTGTGTGTGTGTGTGTGTGAAGCAGAGAGGCTACCTCAGAGGTGTGTGTGGCCCAATCTAGATCCACCCCCTACACCCTACACCCTATCCACTATCCCTCCGTTTGCGCGTTCGCGAGGAGGGCCCGCCATATTGAGTGTCGTCCCAAACCATCGAGCCTCGAGTGTAAGTGGGTGATAAAGCCCTCGATCATCGAGTCTGCATCGACGTTGACTCAGCCCTACGTTTGACACAGGTGTCCGCCAATCAATTATGTCCGGAATGGAGGAGCCAACTTACAAATGAGAGTTCCAGGGAGTTTGTTTCCCGAATTATAAGTGAAACGTAGCTACTCTTACCTCAAACAGACATTTGATTGATTATTTTTATGCATAGCCCTAAATGACGGAACCGGAGGGTAGCCTACAATATCGGAACGAACATGTTGTTTTACACTTGTTGATTTGATTATGCCACATGTCTACCGTTAGTGTATTTTCAAGGCGTGGAAAAAGATAAAACGAAGCAGATGAAGAAAATGCCCACAAGTTAATAAGGGACAGTGATTATTATTTCCTTAAATTGTTAGTAAGATTTGTGTTTCTGTTACAGCCGATGAGGGGTAGTAATAGCGGCGGTGACGTCAGTCAGCTGGAGCGCATGACTTTTCTTATTTATGACCACCCTTGCAGTGCATTATAATTTATGCACGAATTAACTGACGCGATTTGTCGGTCGTAATGGCAGATCATGACAAGTGGAATACATGCTTTAGCAGACTATTGTTCTTTCCCTGGTTTTGTATGCTGTGCATGTAAACTAAAAGGATAATTAAACAGCGGATCAAACACCCACCCGTTTTCTCCACAGCAGACTGAGCTGGTAAAATTAAGAATATGCAGTTAGAAAATGTTTAACAACAAATAAATTATGCAGCCAAAAAAGCATGGGAGTGAGTTTGTTTTTATTCAATAGCCTATTACATTTTACTCTTACATGTGTAGCTGAATATGAATGTAAAGAGTGTTTCAGGTCAAATATAAATGTGGTGGAATTCTATTTTAGGGTGAGAAATAAAGACTTAACAAACTAGTGTCTTCTTCCTGTTTCCGTCTGGCAAAGGCGAGGGCTTGCCAAAGCTTCACCGTTGTTGTACCCTCGCCCTTAATGATCGAGTGGCACTTCACAGCCGCGTGTGTGACTCCACAGCGAGTCACACTCGCTCACGGAGTGGGAGTGCCTAGGGAGTCATTTGGGATTGGGCCAGAGTGTGTGAAGCAGAGAGGCTACCTCAGAGGTGTGTGTGAGGCTACCTCAGAGGTGTGTGTGTGGCTACATCAGAGGTGTGTGTGAGGCTACCTCAGAGGTGTGTGTGTGTGTGAAGCAGAGAGGCTACATCAGAGGTGTGTGTGTGTGTGAGGCTACATCAGAGGTGTGTGTGTGTGTGTGAGGCTACATCAGAGGTGTGTGTGTGTGTGTGAGGCTACATCAGAGGTGTGTGTGTGTGTGTGTGTGTGTGTGTGTGAAGCAGAGAGGCTACATCAGAGGTGTGTGTGAGGCTACCTCAGAGGTGTGTGTGTGTGTGAGGCTACCTCAGAGGTGTGTGTGTGTGTGTGTGTGTGTGAGGCTACATCAGAGGTGTGTGTGTGTGTGTGTGTGTGTGTGTGAGGCTACATCAGAGGTGTGTGTGAGGCTACATCAGAGGTGTGTGTGTGTGTGTGTGTGTGTGTGTGTGTGTGTGTGTGTGAGGCTACATCAGAGGTGTGTGTGTGTGTGTGTGTGTGTGTGTGTGTGTGTGAGGCTACATCAGAGGTGTGTGTGTGTGTGTGTGTGTGTGTGTGTGTGTGTGAGGCTACATCAGAGGTGTGTGTGTGTGTGTGAGGCTACATCAGAGGTGTGTGTGTGTGTGTGTGTGTGTGTGTGTGAGGCTACATCAGAGGTGTGTGTGTGTGTGTGTGTGAGGCTACCTCAGAGGTGTATTATTGCATCATTCTGTTATTTAATTGTTTTTATTTTTAATTTTATAATTTAAAATTAGCAATTTTTTTTTTTGTAATATTTTATTATTTTTGTATAAATGTTTTTAAATGTAGGGGAGAACGGGGTAATCTGAGCCACTTTTTACATTTGCTCCCCTCTAAGCGAGCTAAAATCATTTATCACTCAAATTTACACATTTCCCATTAATTCAGGATGTTTCCTAGAAATGGGCATTAGCAGAATGTTTTCAAGACAAAGGGCAGTGAAAATATGATTGTTTTAAAAAAAGTTGTCATGTGGTTCACTTTACCCCAGCTGTGGGGTAAACTGATCCACTTACTTTTTCCACTCTGAAACTACCATAACAACACATATTGTAACAGTAAGAATCCTGAAAGCTAGCCACACATTCCAGAACTAATGTCGGACTAGTAAAAGAAATATGGGGTTCTAAACACTTGAAAGTAACTCTGAACAAAATCAAATACAACATATTATAATTCAAAAGGTTTTAATAAGATTCAAATGAAAGATAGAACCAGTTAGATTAGAACACAGTCTGGGGGTCAGAACACAGGACCCTTAGAGCCAGCTAGTGTCTGGGGGTCAAAGCATAGGAAAATCAGAACCAGCGAGAACAGCCTGGGACTCAGAACACAGGAGAAGACCCAACTGGATTATAACATCAGCCTGTCATACTCTACAACTAGGCCTACTCTACATTCCAGCCCTGAAGGTTACAGGGAAAGATGAGAAGGTGCTCTTTCCGTGTGGTTGCCCCAGGTCGTCTTCCTGGTGTATTTCCTTGGCATGATGGCTTTTCTACAATGTGTATGACATTAAAATAAAACATATGTCATGTAATATTACATTAAAATATGTTTAAGACTAAACTTAACTTGTGCCTCATGGTGGGGTAAAGTGAGACAGTGTCTCACTTTCCCCCACAGCATTTGGCTCACTTTCCCCCACCACCACAATTTGAGAAAAAACTACCTCTCTTAGCATTTCAGGCTAATCTTCAGTTATCAGCATCACATGGTTTCATATGTTGGTAGTTCATCAACACGTATGATAGAAGTTTTTCTACGTGAATACATTTGCTTTGGCACAACAGTTGATTAAGTTGACAGCAAGAACATTTACTTTTACATGCAAAATACCTATTTTGGTGAAAAAACATGCTTACCACAGCACCATGAGGTCCTCTCTTTCAGGGCCATGGGGAAATGAGAGGGGCTTGAAAACATATATCTCACATGACCACAAATGTTTTTCGTTGCCTAGATACAGGGGGTGGCTCACATTACCCGATGCCTCAGATTCCCCCGTTCTCCCCTATATATTTTATTTATTAATCTTTGTCTGCCAGATAACGTCTTCGGCTGCCACCTGGACACACTGTGCCACAGAGAGAACACAACCGTCCCCAGGTTTGTGGAGAAATGTATCAGAGCAGTGGAGAGGAGAGGTACACACACACACACACACACACACACACACTCCTACACACACACACACACACACACACACTCCTACACACACACACACACACACACACACTCCTACACACACACACACACACACACACACACTCCTACACACACACACACACACACACACAAATTAAATAAAAAGAAAAAAAAATATTTTAGCAGCAGAGTATTTTTTATTAAAGTATAAATTAATGTTTATGAAGTGTGTGTGTGTGTGTGTGTGTGTGTGTGTGTGTGTGTGTGTGTGTGTGTGTGTGTGTGTGTGTGTGTGTGTTCAGGGCTGGATGTTGATGGCATCTACAGAGTCAGTGGAAACTTGGCCGTGATCCAGAAACTACGACACAAAGTCGACCACGGTAAAAAAATGTTTTTTTATGTATTTCAAAGCTTTATCAGACAGTGTGTAGAGACAGAGATGAAATGTGTCAGAGAGGGGAATGACATGCAGAGAACGACCCGGGCT
>CASHTC010001507.1:17500-20000 GCA_949357725.1 Hyperoplus immaculatus | reverse complement strand
TTACAAGTGGCCTATAAGACAAAACTCACACACACAACACACACACACTCACACACACACACACTCACACACACACACACACACACACACACTCTCTCTTTCTCTCTCTCTCTCTATCTCTCTCCCTCTCTCTCTCTCTCTCACACACACACACACACACACACACACACACTCACTCTCTCTCACACACTCACACTCACACTCACACACACTCACACACACACACACAGACACAGAAATAAATAAAATAGTCGTCACATTTTTCGGCCGGGTTTTGGTCAGAAGTGTCCGATAGGGAGATGCTCTCCTGTTCCCAGCAATTCGTAATATGTTTCTGTTTTGTTTGTGTTGATTTGAAATAATATTATTTTAGGTTTATTTCACCGTCATCCTGATTTTATTCATTATATTGTGTTCTGGATTGAATGAGAGTGTAAGCCTAACCGCTCAACGTTTGTCCTGCTTTTCAAATAATATGAAAAGGAGGTTAACTGCTATCGAAACAACTGCGGACAACTAGTGGTGTGATTTTGCTTCTTTTTTAAAGTTATAGTGCGTAACTTCTGTGTAAGGAATTCTCTGAGTAATAACAACAACAATGTATGTCGGTGCATCGCCATCTACATGAGGTAAAGCCTTCAGTGATGGCACATGGATTTTATACCTTCTGCTGTACGTCCAGGTTTTTTTTTCTTAGCAGTAGAATCAACAACTGAAACATTTCTTGGGCTCTTCTTGGGATTTTTCTGAGCTCCTGCACCAGTGTCAGATGGGGGAGGGGTGGGGGGGGACACCAGTTTGTAAACGCTGCCATACTGAGAAATACAGAGAGAGTTTTGTAAGGAGCTGATAATAGGCTTCATCAACTTTGTGTCAACTCGTTTTGGCTGATGGCTTGAATGTAACAGACATTCATTTATATGGAAAAGTTACGCACTATCGCTTTAACAAGTGAGAATCTCTGAAAATGAAAAAAATAATTCTCAAGGATCTCAAATCACCCATGCAGATGACACAAGAGAATGGGAGGCCTAGGTGTGTGTGTGTGTGTGTGTGTGTGTGTGTGTGTGTGTGTGTGTGCCTGTGTGTGTGTGTGTGACTCGGATTCAATACGGTTTTGCCTTGTAACGTTAGCTGTCTGTCTCTATTCACACTGTCCAGTAAAGAGAATAACATGGTAGCCGGAAAAAAACATATTTTTAGAGATTAAATAATTAATATTTGTTTTGTTTAGTTTGTGTTTGTTGGTTTTGAGATTCACTGTACATCTGGTTCGTCCTCATAGGTTGTGTTCCAGATATATATTATTATTATTATTTGTTGGGTGGTGGAAGAAATTGATTAAGAAAAGGACTGTCTCGTTTTTAAATGAGTTATTCAAGACAGACAGACACACACACACACACACAGACACACAGACAGACAGACAGACACACAGACAGACACACACACACACACACACACACACACGACTGTTTCTGTAATAACCGGGGGACTAGAATATGTTTGTAAACCAAACTGTGGGCCCTGCTGCTGTAAACAACAACAACAGTGAAACAGTAACTTTTCAGGAAGCTTTCTAACTTCAAACAGTGTTCCAGGGATCTACATTTTCCCTGTGAGGAAAGTTTGTTTATTCAGTTATTATGAGAATAAACTTTAGAAAATGTTTCACTTCTCTGACACACACAAAAGTTACACATTGCACCTTTAATTATTAATTGTACATGCTAGACATCACATATACACTGGATAGACATACTGTATGATTGGAATTGTACTTATTTTTAATCGGATTCTCCCAAAAATGTAATATAACATCCCTAGTTTTTGGAGAGCCAGACAATGCAACGTGTAGTGTAAAGTTGGAGGCACAATTGTCGATTTCAGTTCGTGCAATTTGACCTACATTCACTGGCAACAGCGTTAGTTGAAGTTTAGAAAACGAGAGTACGAAGTAGTTTTTCGATCTTTTCAAATTTGCATAATGTAATCTACCTAAGGCATAAACAGGAAACTAACACACACACACACACACACACACGCAGAGGAGACACACACACACACACACACACACACACACGAATACGCCTTCACTTGATTTGGAGCAGTGATAATTCATATTTTATTTAAAGTCTCTACGAGGAACTTTTTAAATATTCCTGAAACAGTCTCATTTTTCCTCTGATGATCATAAATTACATGTAACAGCAAACGAGACCATCAGTGCAAAGAATGCTGTTTTTATATAGTTTTTCTTAAAGCCTTTGTCATGGGGAGACGCTCACCCAGGAACAACAGCTGGCGTGGTAAAAGGTAAAAACACTACCGCTCTTGTCCAAAGGGGGGCGCGAGAATTAACACAAACTGAAAGTTCCTCGGAGCTCCTTTAACGAGGCAGTCCTTATCTTAGAGTCAGAAATTAGTTAGAAAAAACTTTGCGTGCCATGGAATTGTCCTTTCGGAGATTGTACAGAAGAAAATTCACAGTTTTAAATAT
>CASHTC010001507.1:0-2500 GCA_949357725.1 Hyperoplus immaculatus | reverse complement strand
GGGAACGCCCTACCAACTGAGCTAAGGGCGCCCCTTGTTTTCTATTAAAAACAATACATTGTAAGATGTTGCTTTGTGGGAGTAAAATGCCCAGAAGGATCCTGCTGTTTCTGAACCTGGGTGATTAACACTCGGACCGCCAGCGTTTTCTTTATGCCCTGTTGTATGTCACTCATGACAATCAACATTAAAGAGGACCTATGATACTGTTTGACTTTTATGACCTATAAACGTTGTTATAATGATTTATAGTCATGTTTAACCATACTAGAGTATCAAGTAATTACGTACATGCATTTAGACGTATTCCCTGCTGACCGTCTGGGGTGGCTGTGCAGAGCACTAAACACTAGGGCAGCCGGTCCAGAAATCACGTGTTCAAATCGGTTCAAATTTCCGGGTATCGTGTCGTCACGTTCCCGGATGTTTCCATAGTAATGCTGCAACGTGGTGGCGCGCTCCGGCCATGCCCCCACCTGCCTGCTCTCAAATCTGCCCGCGCGCTGCTGAAAGTGTTCCGGAAGGAAGGTAACCAATCACAACGGAGTGGGGTTTGCAGGAGGGGGGGGGGGGGGGGGTGGGGGGGAAGCACAAAGTCGAGTGTGGACAGAGACTGCTGAGCGCGCTCAGATGAGAGGAAGTGTTTCCCGGTAATCTACATGGTTTTTTGTGATGTGATTCGTGTCAGGTTGCTCTATAGGAGTCATTAATGAGAAATCAAGACCATAAAAGTAGTATAATAGGAGATCTGTAATGCCTTTGTCATGGGTATACGCTCACCCAGGAACAACAGCTGGTGTAGTAAAAACACTACCGCTTTTGTCCAAAGGGGGCGCTAGAACTTTAACTTCATACTGCGTGTGGTGCCTCCCTGCATTTTCTGTCTGATAGCGTCTACGATAAAAATGCCTAAAAGTTTCTGTGTAACCGAACACATTTAATTTGACGTTTTAGAGATATATATCCCCAATTCTCAGTTACTAGATGTTTGTTTATTATCTTGTTTTTCTGTTACTGAAGACTATCAAATGAATTCTCTATATAATGACAAAGTGCCTTGATCAATAAAGAGTTGTTTAAGAAAATATGTAAGAGCTGCTATGTTAGGTGCTCCTGTGGTGTAGTGGATAGAGCGCGTACCATATTGGCTCCGGCCTTCGTTGCAGTGGTCGCGGGTTCAAATCTGACCCGTGGACCTTTACTGCAGGTCATCTCCCCCCCTCACTCTCTCTCTCTCTCTCCCCCTCTCTCTCTCTCTGTCTCTGTCTGTCTCCTCATTTCAACTCTGTACTGTCTAATAAAGCTTGAAAATGACAAAAAATAATCTTAAGAAAATTAATAAAAGCTGCTGTGTGATGGGTTGTTCAGCTAACAAGGTGAATAATATTTTTAAATCTATATATATGTTTTTTAACCAAATATCTAATTATTAGGCCTGTTATATTTCTGCCCTTTCAATGAAACTAAACATGGCTGACATTATTTTTTTCATTTCAAGTTGACGCAATAGTCTTCATAAAAGATAAATAGGAACTTTAGGAAAAAATTCATAATCTCAATTGTGGCCATTTTGGAAGATCAAGGTTCAAGGTTTTTATTAAAGGTGCAGTGTGTAATATGACATCATCAAGAAAGTTCTACAAAGTTCTAGAACGCAACGCTCCCTGGGTAACCCCACCCCTTTAGAATAATAACAGAAGCTACAGTGGCCTTCAAGGACAAGAACAATTCTACATTTTAAACAATGCACCTGATGACATTCCAACTATGACACTTTCAAGATGGCGGCACTAGGCCTTGGTCCAAAATATGCAGAAATATGGACATATATGAGACCCTTTCTAAGGGAAAAAAATAATAATTCAAAACAGTTTTTTCTGCTATTATGCACTAAATTAAATGTACTTATGGATATTATAATTACTTTCTACAAAATCTGCTAGGAAATAAAACCCCAAAATTCTACACACTGCAGGTTTAAAATGTCCCACGAGGGCAAATTTGTTTACAACAGGAGAAGTTTAAAAACACACGACAAAACAAGACAACAATGGACACAAACACAACAGTATGCCGGCCACTTGTGTCATGGTCGTTGTGTCCCTGGGCAAGACACTTCACCCACCTTGCCTCGTGTGAATGTGTATGACTGCTGTATGTTTGAGGTGGTGGTCGGAGGGGCCGATGGCGCTGAATGGCAGCCTCGCTTCTGTCAGTCTGCCCCAGGGCAGCTGTGGCTACTATGGTAGTTTACCACCACCGGTATGACTGTGTGTGAATGAATGGAACCTGGAACCCGGAACCCTGTAAGCGCTTTGAGTCACATAGAAATATAGCGCTATATAAATCCAATCCATTATTATTGGTGTGAATGCTGGAAGCATTCACAGCTTTAATATTCTGCGTATTTATTCTTATTTTTATTCCGCCACTTTTTTGTCGTTCAATAACTTCAACATACTTCAACCTTCATACAACTTCCACATATCAACATTTTCAG
>CASHTC010001506.1:52500-79687 GCA_949357725.1 Hyperoplus immaculatus | reverse complement strand
CAAAAAAAAAAAAAAAAAATAATAATAATAATAATAATAATAATAATAATAATAATAATAATTATTATTATTATAAAGTTATTGAGCTGTGGAAAAGGGGTAGGATCCAATAAGTTTATACTTCTTCCTACTCCTTTTCAGGCATATCAATTCAATATGTTATTTGTTTATTTTTTGTTTATTTTTTGTTTATTTTTATTTGTGAAATCATTTGAACATATTTTTTTTATTGTATTTTCATGCTTTTAATTTTTTCTTTTTTTGATATGTCTGAAATAAAACTGAATCAATCAATCAATCAATCAATCAATCAATCAATTTAAAAAAAAATGTATTCACCTTTATTTTTCCAGGAATATTCTCAATAGCCATGTTTCCATCTAAGTTTGAAGCGAATCGTTTGAAAGTTCGCGTAAAAGAATAAAAAAGGAAAAGCGTATTCGCCTCGTGTGAATGTCGATAGTTAGCCTGCTGCTATCGGTGTATGAATGTGTGTGCGAATGGTAACGTGGGAAAAGGAAAACAGGTCTCCATTGTAAAAGAGTCTCTGGTCTCACTGGGATTTACCTGTATAAATGAAGGTTAAAAAAAAAAAAAAAAAAAAAAGTACATAGTGTAGTAAATTTTGCTGTTACAGGACCGAGGAGCAGGCCGAGAAGCAGGGGAGTTTCCTGGGGGAGTTTGCCACCTCCCCGGCCTTCCTACCCTCCTCCAGAATGGGCTCGTTCCGCTTCACCTTCCCTTTGGAGGAAGTTCTGAAGGCCTACAGCGAGCAGGTAGGGCTACACTCACTCACAACTGGTTTGTATGACTTGTAGCTATTACAGTGGAGCGGCTAAGTGCTTATTTTCATCAGAATCTTTCAGTTGATGATACAAGCGTGAAAATCGGCGAGTGTCCAAAAAACAAATTACCCGAGACATTTGAAATTGTGAACTTGAACATTTCTAACAGAAGTGTATTGATGTGTTTTTTCATTGAAGAGGACCTAGTATGCACTTTTTTCAGTTGTGAGAATAATTTAAATTTTATACTCTGTGCTTTTTACAGTTATACTTTATTTTGCAAACTTCTGTATGTTTATTGACTTTCTTGAGCACTGAGTTCCTCCAGGCCCACCATACTGTAAGTGCACATTAAACACTGTGCACACAGAGGCAGGCAGTTAATCATTTGTATCACTTGCCCAAGGCCATGGGAGAACTCTCTGGGTGGGATGCGCCTGCACATGACAACCGGCTTAGCAACGATCCCCCCCCCACCCCACCCCCTCCCTTCACCTCTCTTATGAGCAGGGCAGTGTAAAACATGACATGTAATAACCACAGCCAGCCTCCAACACATAGTCAACTACTCAGAAATAATCTGTGCGTTCCAAATCTCATACTTTCTCTTTTTACTACACTACATGCTAAAGTACAGAAGAGTTTTAGTCTTTTTACTACACTACATGCTAAAGTACAGAAGAGTTTTAGTCTTTATCCTACACTACATACTAAAGTACAGAAGAGTTTTAGTCTTTTTACTACACTACATACTAAAGTACAGAAGAGTTTTAATCTTTTTACTACACTACATACTAAAGCACAGAAGAGTTTTAGTCTTTTTACTACACTACATACTAAAGCACAGAAGAGTTTTAGTCTTTTTACTACACTACATACTAAAGTACAGAAGAGTTTTAGTCTTTTTACTACACTACATACTAAAGCACAGAAGAATTTTAGTCTTTTTACTACACTACATACTAAAGTACAGAAGAGTTTTAGTCTTTTTACTACACTACATACTAAAGTACAGAAGAGTTTTAGTCTTTTTACTACACTACATTCTGTTAGAAAAAATAATCTCTAATTTGTGATATTATGCCCCCCCCATTAATATGCATTTACTCTTGTATAATCAATTTAAACAAGTTGTTTATTTTACACATTTGACTTTAGTAAATGTTCTCACTCAACATTTCTTGGTGCTTTGGAGACAGGAGGTGAAACAACTATAAAACTTAACCTGATTCTCCCATATACTAAGCAACATTCCTGAGGCCTGCAGGTCAAGCAAGTTATAAACACTCTTAGCCCGGTGAGTAAAAAGTTCAGCAGAGGACGTCCAGAGATGTGGAAGAGAATGATCCCAGAAACCAGATGACAGCAATAAAAAACATTCATTGTCCTTTGTTTAGGGAGGCTAAAAAGCCTGGCTGTGGAGAAGGGTTTCACTTTTTTGTCTTTTCCTGTCCCGAGAGGCTGCATAACCTGTTCTGTGATATCAGTTCATTAAACCTCCTCTGATAACTTGGAAACTTTTCTCCATTTCATTCTTTATTTTTGCCTCCCATATTTCCAAAAAACGAACACGTATTTTAACAATCCTGTTAATACTAAAGTACAGAAGAGTTTTTGGGCCACAGGAGAGAAATAAAATCAGATGAGGTAGATTTTCTTTTCATCATGTTGAGAAAAGTCAAGAAAAAAGATGAATACTGCAAAATGCAATTGGAGTTGGTGGTGCATTTATGTACTTTCAGCATACTACAATTGACGTGCATGTTTTGGGACATCCTAAATCTTTTTTCTGGCATACTAAATAGTAGGGAAGTGTGGGGATTGGAACACAGGGATTGTATTTGTTTCCATATAACTTTGTGTACCACCATTTTAACTTCAGTCTTACTTGGTTGTCTTTTAAGAACCAGTAAGCTCCATGTAGGCCTACATGTTTCTGCTCACTCAATTTAGATAATAAACCTTTAAGCTTTGAAAGAAATCTTCTACTTGTTTTTCCTTCTACAACTCTGGACCAGAAAACCTGCTCTACCACACACAAACACACACACACACACACACACACTCACACACACACACACTCACTCACTCACTCACTCACTCACTCACTCACTCACTCACTCACTCACTCACTCACTCACTCACTCACTCACTCACTCACTCACTCACTCACTCACTCACTCACTCACTCACTCACTCACTCACTCACTCACACACAGACAAAACACTCTCTACCACAGTCTAACCTTGTTACGCTCTCCCTCTGCACTCTGTTTCAACCTGGCTAATCAGATTAGGCCGGTAACTGCATAGCAACAGGCACCGCCCCCTAGTTTCACGTTACAGTGAGCGGACTGCAGTGTGAGCGCGGGCAGATTTGTATTTGTATCGGATTTTAGTCCCCTTACGAGAAGTTGTATTGTTTGATTACTGTTTTGTGTTGAATGTTCAATAAATTTTTTTTAAAATAAAATAAAAGATTCTAACAGGCAGGGAGGGGGGGGGGGGGGGGGGGGACAGGAACATTTCTGAGTGTGTAGCAGCATGACCATACATGGAAAATCCGCTTTGTGCAAATTCAAGCAATCCAGGAAACTAGGCACTAGGCTGCCGCCAACGGCATCGGAGTGTTGAGGCTGTGAGTGAGTGAGTGAGTGAGTGAGTGAGTGAGTGAGTGAGTGAGTGAGTGAGTGAGTGAGTGAGTGAGTGAGTGAGTGTGTGAATGAGTGAGTGAGTGAGTGAGTGAGTGAGTGAGTGAGTGAGTGAGTGAGTGAGTGTGTGAGTGAGTGAGTGAGTGAGTGAGTACCACCCCAGACAGTAAGCAGGGAATTTGTCTAAAATGCATCTACGTCATTATCTAACACTTAAGTATCATTTTTAGCATGACTATATAACATTATCACAGTATTTATAGGTCAGAAAAGATGAAAAAGAAAAGGCATAATAGGTTTAAAAAAATAAAAACAAATTTGTCTCAGAAAATGTTCTTGTTAAGTGACCCATGGAGTCTGCTCATGTCAATGTCATAGTTACCTCGCAATTAATCAAAGCATATCTTTATCTATTCTAAATGTCCCTTGATTTCTTTGTCCCATTAACATCAACGTGGAGAAGTGGATCGACTTGCTCCGTGCAAATGTTTTTTCATTGTAAACAACATTGTCATATCCTGTAGTGTTCAATTTCACACTAACATACTCACTTGGAGCAGTCATTCACACTTGGGCCGGCCTGTTTTCATTTAATTTTTTAATTTTTAATTTTTAATTTTAATTTTTTTTAATTTTTAATTTTTTAATTTTTTTTCATTTAATTTTTAAATTTTTAAATTTTAAATTTTTAAATTTTTAAATTTTTAAATTTTTAAATTTTTAAATTTTAAATTTTTAAATTTTTAAATTTTTTAAGATTTTTTTTTTGTCATTTTTATGCTTTATTGATAGTGTAGAGACAGAGTTGAAATGGGGCAGAGAGGGGAGTGACATGCAGAAAACGACCGCGGGCTGGAATCGAACCCGGGTCCGCTGTTGGCCGAGGCCCATGGGGGGGGGGGAACGCCCTACCAACTGAGCTAAGGGCGCCCCCCTGTTTTCATTTCTTTAAACCAATCACAATCGTCTTGGTCGGACTCGGGGCTAAGGACAGGAAGCTGCAACATGTCCTTCCAAAATAGTGACATTTGATGCCGACCATTGTCAAGTTATGCCCTTGTTGTGCAGTCTCCACTAGAAGGAGATGGGTGTCCACTTAGAGTTGTTACTGGATTTCACTCAATAATAATGGATTGGATTTATATAGCGCTTTTCAAGGCACTCAAAGACGCTTTACAGGGTTCCAGGTTCCATTCATTCACACACAGTCATACTGGTGGTGGTAAACTACGAGAGTAGCCACAGCTGCCCTGGGGCAGACTGACGGAAGCGTGGCTGCCATTCAGCGCCTACGGCCCCTCAGACCACCACCTCAAACATACAGCAGTCATACACATTCACCTCCTAGTTAGTGAAGTTGTTTCTTTTATATTAAACAAAGTGAAAATAAAGTCTCCCACTGCGATCTTTCTTAATGTCATCAGGGATTTACTTGACTTAAAGCTATTCTTACCTTTGTAGAGTTTTTACACTTATTTTAAATGACTTTAAAATGGTATAAATAAGGTTTTTACACTCTAAAATGCATGGTAGACCCACCAGGAATAAAAAGAAACAATTATTTCAGTCTCATAATATCAGGTGAAAACTACAACCAATCAAATCGTTCGGACCGAACGATTTAATTGGCCGACAGACCTGTCTGTTTGCCGTCTGCTTGTGTACCGCGCATTCGTGCACGCGCGTCCTCAACGAAAGGGTTTGTTTTGATTCCACGGCAGACAGTAGCCTAGCGAGTAGCGACCATTGTAGAAAAAGTTACAGTGTTGTTATTTCTTGTTATTTCTTACAGTGTGTTAAGCTGTGTTTTAGTGTTGGGCCGTGACGTCAGTCGGCCAGAGAGCCAGTTCAGTAAGTTTCCTTTCGCTTCTCCCTCGGTGAGATGTGTGTGAGCAAGTTGCCACAGTAAGCCATCATTCGTGTTTATCTGAGTGTAAATGTGAATCACCCGTGTGTGAGTATGTACATGTAGTCCCGATCGCTGTTATAAGTTATAGTTTGTGCATGTTATTAGCGGCTGCGATTCGCGAGTCGCAACAGCTGTTCAAACGTCTCCTCACGAGCGGAGTTTAAGCCTTTGTTCTTTTTCCGCGATCTATATGCGGCTGTGCCTGTGAAAGAAGGAAAATAAAGAGCGGATAAAACCCTACTCCTCCTCTCCTAGTGTCATTATAAGCATAAGTGGTGTTCTGGCCGACATATCTGAAGTGAAACCAGTGATACAAGCAGATCAGCGCGGTACCGGTAGCCTACCAGCCACCAGTTTCTTCAGCCACAATATAACTCACTTTGTGCACGGAGACAGTATTAAGCAAATAAGTCTGCTTGTGTAGCCTAAATTAAGTTTCTTCAAAAACAAAACAAAAAAAACAGGGATAGGAATGAGGGGGTGGGGCTGCATTGGAGGAAGGCGGGATATTATGATTGTGCTGAAATGCTCAAACTCAAATCCATCCGAACTGCTTTAATATTATAGTTTTTTTAAGACAATTTTTTCTTTTGGCAATTTTTTGCTATATTAGATAGACTTTGAGAGACAGAGTTGAAATGGGGAGAAGAGGGGAAGATATGCTGAGAACCGACATGAGAATCAAAGTTCACATACAATCATATGAAAAAGTTTGGGAACCCCTCTCAGCCGGCATTATAATTGACTCTGCTTTCACAAAAAAAATATAAAAGTGGTATGTCTTTAATTTACCAGGAACAGCTAAGTACTGGGATGTTTTCCAAACAAAGATTTTTTGAAAAGCAGTATTTGGTTGTATGAAATAAAATAAAATGTGAAAAACTGGCTGTGCAAAAATATGGGTACCCTTGTGGTTTTGTTGATTTTAATGCCTGTAACAGCATGTAAAACTGATGACTTTAAACACAAAGTTGGTTGGATTATGTTGTTAAGCCTTGAACCTCATATAATTGTCTGTTTAATCATGAGAAAATGTATTTTAGGTGCCTAAATGCAAGTTGCACTTCTCTTTGATTCTCTGCTGAAGTGAGACAGAATGGGATCATCAAAACAGCTCCCAAAAGATCTTAAAAACAAAGATTATTCATTGTCATGGTTTAGGGGAAGGCTACAAGAAGCTTTCCCAAAGGTTTCAATTGTCAATTTCGACTGTAGGGAACGTTGTCAGGAAATGGAAGGACACAGGCACAGTTGCAGTTAAACCCAGGTCTAGCAGACCAAGAAAAGTACAAGAGCAGCATATGCGGCGGATTGTGAGAATGGTTGCACACAACCCAAAGATCAACTCCAAAGACCTGCAAGAACATCTGGCTGCAGATTGTGTATCTGTACATGGTTCTACAATTCAGTGCAATTTGCACCAAAACATCTGTATGGCCGGGTGATGAGAAGGAAGCCCTTTCTGCGCCCACGCCACAGATACAGTTGCATGGAGTATGCAAAAGCTCATTTAGACAAGCCAGCTTCATATTGGAAGAAAATGCTTTGGACTGATGAGACAAAAATTAAGTTATTTGGTCTTTATAAAAAGCAGATGTTTTGGTGCAAATTGCGCTGAATTGTTGAACGATGTACAGATACATAATCTGCAGCCAGATGTTCTAGTAGGTCTTTGGAGGTGATCTGTGGGTTGTGTGCAACCATTCTCACAATCCTCCACCTATGCCGCTCCTGTTTTTTTCTTGGTCTGCCATGCCTGAGTTTAACTGCTTTGTGTTTAAAGTCATCAGTTTTACATGCTGTTACAGGCATTAAAATCAACAAAACCACAAGGGTACCCAAACTTTTTCATATGATTGTATGCCATGCAGCTCATTTTCACCTGTAACCTGGTAATGACCATTGTTCCAGTGTCACTGAAGGAGCTCAAGTCCTGTAAATGAGCTGAAATTGGCAGACCACAAAACAGGCATGAGGTATAAGGAATAGTTAGGGAGGGGGCCAATAACCCGATGGCCACTCAGACAGAGCTCCAGGGTTCCTCTGTGGAGAGAGGAGAACCTTCCAGAAGGACGACCATCGCTGCAGCCCTCCACCCATCAGGCCTGTGTGGTAGAGTGGCCAGACGGAAGCCACAGCCCGCCTGGAGGTTTTTTTTTAATTTAAACCTTTATTTTTCCAGATAAAACATTAAGAACAGTTTCTTATTTACAATATTACCAAAAGGCACCTGAAAGACTCAGACCACGAGAAACACAATGTTCTGGTCTGATGAGAAAAAGATCGAACTCTTTGGTGTGAATGCCAAGCGTTATGTTTGGAGGAAACCAGGCACCACTCATCACCTGGCCAATACCATCCCTACAGTGAAGCATGGTGGAGGCAGCATCATGCTGTGGGGAGGTTTTTCAGCAGCAGGAACTGGGAGACTAGTCAGGATTGAGGGAAAGATGAATGCGGCAATGTTCAGAGACATCCTGGAAGAAAACCTTCTGCAGAGTGCTCTTTACCTGTGAGGAAGTTAACCTGCAGCGCGACTCTGGCTGTGTCTCATTTAAGGGGCCGCAGCCTACGATGGCTGCATTTGAAGACCGATTGCGTCATAGCGGCGCGCAAAGGCTTGTCCCATTTGCAAGGCTCCTTCATATGCGGCCAAGAAATGCAGCCTTCGTTTCACGGTTTTGCAGGGTCCAACAGATGTATCCTTCGCGGCCCAACATATCCCAAGATTCATTGCGTTTTTTTCAGAGATGGCATAAAATAAAATAAAAAATAACAAAACAGCAACGTGTTGCTCCATCTTCTTAACTTGTATCTTCCTTTCTTTCTTTTTTTCTTGTCTTTTCTTTTATTTCTTCTTGTCCTTCTTTCTTCTTGTACTTTTTTTTCTTTTCATCTGGTAGGCAACTTCTTTTTCTTTTTTCCTCCATTGACAGGGCTGTCTCCGTTGGCAGCAATCAGGGTTGCTAGGCAGCACAGGAGCGGCGAGTCGTCACGCAGGTCTCGTATACGGAGACCTGCGGAGACCGTCTCATTTAACAACGCTCGTTCGGCCTTCACGGGCTATGGCCTTCCTAGACCGCGTCGACCGCGTCCTGTGTCTGATCACTAGTGAAGCTTTAAATCAGGAGAAAGAAACTGTCAAAATCGTTCAAAGGATTTGAAGATGGCGCCATCTGCTGGGGAACTGTAGCATAGGTAGTGGATTAAATCTGAAACTGTTCTGTCAGACTCTTCTAGGGTCATTCATCTCGCATTGAGAAGTCTAAAATGTTCTTTGGAAAGTTGAGATTATTGTGATTCCATTTATTCAAAACATTTATAGATCCGATCAATCAACGCCTCGTTCAGACCAACACACTTGTTATTCCACTTTGTTTTCCAGTAAAGTCCGTACTACACCAGCCCCATGTATGAATTCCAAAATGTTCAAGAATTTTCTTTGGGATTTCCTTGGATTGGTGTCTTAAGGGATCATTCAGGATGGAGGACTTCAGGTTTACAGAGAATGTGAGGTATTTATTCTCCATGTACTGTCCAAGTTTTTCGTCAAAATGTCTAATATTGTCTCCAGTTTTGCTCCGAAGGTGATGAACCCACTGAGCCCGTCATGAGGGTTTACAAGACCGTCCTGTACAAACAGGAAGTGATGTACGTCGTCCTGGTCCACAGCCCGGCCAATCAGGAGCTGTTCTCTGAATCTCCTCTTCTGTCTGACGACCCGGACTCTGTCGTCAGCTACAGAGACGGACGCTTCATCTGGAGGTCTCAGGCCATGTGTGAGACGCACAGGTAACAGCCTGTCAGCTGGCAGGTTAACCTCTTTTTTGTGATTTTTGTCTTTGCAACTTTTTGGAATTATTGCAACTTTTTTGCCTTTTGGGACGTCCTGTTGTTTTTTGAAGTTTTTGCTCCTTTTTGCGTTTTTTTGGCGTGTTGGGACTTTTGTGTTTTTCTGATTTTTTGAATGATTGCGTCTCCTGAATGTGGAAGGGAAGATCTTCTTTGGTATTGTGGCCCTAAGACTCTCAGCGTTCTTACACAATAACAACTTTGTTTACACCTCAGTGCAGAAGGCAGGATAAGTCGTTTTTCAGGATGTTTGGAGCACGCCAACGCCTGGCTGCAATCGGGCAGCAGGTACAGACAGCTAAGAAGGAACAAAAGACTTTATGTGGTTTTCCCAGACCTTGCCGACGCTTTTGGGTCAGTGCGGCATGAGATACTGTGGGCAGCTTTCAACTTTTTCCACGTCCCAGTAGAAGGCATAACAAAGCTGGTCAAAGCCTATTTCAAGGACCTCCAGTTTTTTACAACAACACAGGACAATACCACCGCCTCGCAGCACCTGGGCATACATGGATGACATTACAACATTAAAGGCCTACTTCACCGGTTGGAATATGAAGGTGTATTGAACTCGGAGATCCTATGAAGTATAAATGTGCAAAAAAAAATTGAAATCGGATCATCCTAGCCTGAGAAAAGGCAGAAAGAGTGTTTTATGGTCTCACTGTCTAACCCTACATTTCTCTTTCTGTGATGTCACAATGAAGTAGGCCTTTAACAACAAAAAAAAGGCATGCACCAGGCACCTGCGGAATCAACTCCACGAAAACATCAAATGGGCACGAATGGAAATCAGACCCGGCAAATTCCCACAGCATCTCCATCGTCAAAGGGCGGCTCACCGATGAGAGGTTCTGCATAAATGACGAGCTAATACCAACGGTCCTGGAGAACCCCATCAAAACCATCACCTCGGACCTCAGAAACCCCAAACAGGTGGATCAACTCAGGCAGGATACGATGGATCCATGGCCTCAAGGAAATCAACAACACTGCTCTCCCTGGGAAGCTGGAAGTATTGTGTTTCCAGTTTGGAATGCTGCCCCATTGCTGTCTCATGTGGCCAATTACCATCTATGGAGGTCACAGGATCCCACGCCAACCGACTGGAGAGGCTGGGGCTATACCATGAGGCCTCAGCAGCAAAGGGCTGTATGGGAATGGAGCCCTCTCTCTGCTTATATCAAGCCTTGTGGAGGAGTATAAATGTGAAAAAAAAACAAGGTTGGAAATAACGCTCAAAGAGTCCCTTGACCGCTATGCAAGAGGGGCTGCACCAACCCTAGTAGCAACAGGGAGAAAATGGGACCCAGTTTCAACAGTAGCAGAGGCAAAGATGGACACGGGACATAGCGGGGCAAGTCGGACGTGGCAGAGCGGGACTTATATTGAGAGTGTCGTGGAACTCAAATATCAGCTGGTCTAGTTTGGATGAGAAGTTGGCAATTAAACACCAGCTGACACAATGTTTAAGAACACTTTATCAAACATTGTGTCCTCACCTTTTGAGTCCTTTAGAGTTCTTGGACGCCGTGTCGAGATGGCCCTGAAGCACATCTGATTTCATACACACAATATTCATTTCCATAACAGGAGCAACAAGACAAGACCCACATGGCAAAAAGGCTACACCATGTAAACGCTGGCAGCTGGTCTCCTAAGCCCAGCAAGGCCGCTGGATGAAGTGGGATGGAACAGAGCGACGCAAAATCACATGGATTGATCTGTGGAACATGGACACAAACAGGTTATGGTCGCGTTCCGAATCTCCTCCTCTTTCTTTTTTCTATTCTACATACTACATCCAACGATAAAAAGAATCTAGTTAGGATGCAGTAGGCATACTATTGGGACATACTTTACTCTCTTATTTCATCATAACATTGCGCCTTGATCTTGCCTCTTGCTTTTATATCCGTCGCATCCCCGTTTGTTTTCATATGGAGGCTTCGTCGATGTGACGTCACTTCACGTGCGCACTGGATTGTGGGTCAGAATTGCCCAGATAGGATGCACTTTTCAACACTAACAATCTTGGCCGCATGAAGTAGGACATCCGGGTACTTCTAACCATCCTAAATCTGGCCACAAGAATCGGGACATCCTAAATCTTTTTTCTACATACTATATAGTAGAAAGTATGCGATTCGGAACGCAACCTAAGTTTCATCTAGAGCTGCTCTCTCCAACAAACCTCTCATTTCTGGGATGGAGAGGATCCGGCCTGTCAATCAATCTGCCAAGTCAAGACAAACCTCAAACACATCCTGATGGGTTGCAAGAACAACGTTTCACTTCCTCAGTCGCGTAGTGATATGGAACTCTGCAAAATTGTTGGACTTCATAGCAGTTATGTATACGCTTATTATGCAACAGTAAGGAACCAATCAAATCGCTGGACTTAAGCCACCTGTTTTATAAAAGGTAGATATACTTGGCGCCACGACCAAGTACTGAACTGTTTGGCCTCAGCACTGGAGAACAAGAGAGTGTCAATCAAAGCAATCCATCCCCCTCCCCCCTCCCCCCCCCAAGGCCAATGCTCAGACTACCTACCTGCAACTCTCATCTTTCATTCGGGAAGGGGCAAAACAGAAGACCAAGCCCCCACCATCAAACCAAGGCCCCCTGAACTCAGCCAGAGATTGGGAAATGCCTGTCGACCCTAAAACAGAGACTTACCTTCCCAACCAAAATCGCAGTTACAAACCTTCGCCCAGATCTGGTCCTGTGGTTCAAATCCTGCCAAAGTGTCTTCATCGTTGTGGTTCCATGACCATATATGGCTGTGGTTGAAGAGGAAGAAGACCGTGTTGGCTGTCAATTGAAATGACTTTTTCACCACGCGACACGTTCAATGGTGTTTTTTTCCTCCCAAAGGAGCCTTTTTTTTTTTTTTTAACCTTTATTTCTACAGGTAAATCCCATTGAGACCGGAGACTCTTTTACAAGGGAGACCTGTTCCCATTCCCACGTTACCATTCACACACACATTCATACACCGATAGCAGCAGGCTAACTATCGACATTCACACGAGGCAAGGTGGGTGAAGTGTCTTGCCCAAGGACACAACAACCATGACACAAGTGGCAGGGCGGGGATCGAACCTCCAACCCTTTGATCATCAGCCGACCCGCTCTACCACCTGAGACACAGTCGCCCCAAGCAGCTAACCCTAACCGTCCGTTACTATTACCCTAACCCTAACATTACTACTATAAAATACCAAACTCCACGCGACACACACTCGGGCCTGATCAACCTGTGGTGGGTATTGTGAAAATGGCCGAAACAACCAATGATCACTCAAGTGCTCATCACGAAAGTCACCCCAGCAAAGAAGACGCTTTGAGCACCACTCAAGACTCAAGACAAGTGCTCTCCAAAATCGTTCGGGATCATAACTCCTAGTCCTATAAAGCAAACTTCATACATCACAATGTTTTTTTGTATAAAAATGTTTGCAGCTATAGCTCCTGTGCATTAGACAAATCTTAGTTATTAGGCTTTCATTTTTTATGAAGTTTTCTTATTTCCGTTTGTTTTGTTGTCTCTTTCTGTTCGTTCATTGTTTATTGTTTATTTTCTTATTGTCTTAATGTATGCACCTTATTCACCAAGACAAATTCCTTGTTGGTGTAAAACCCTTCTTGGCAATAAAATCCTTTCTGATTCTGATTCTTCTTGTCAGATTGGAGTTGGTCCGGAACGATAGAGAAATGCTGCTGGAATCAGAGAGAGAATGGAACGAACGGAATCATCAGTTTTACGTTTGGGATCACGTCGCCATCGCGCTGCATGTGGGAGACCAGGTACCTTTCACTGACAGCCCCTTCCCCAATTTGAAACTGGTTTATTCTGTGTATATTGTGAAGAGGAACGGGTAACT
The DNA here is from genome assembly GCA_949357725.1 of Hyperoplus immaculatus. Lineage (NCBI taxonomy): Eukaryota > Metazoa > Chordata > Actinopteri > Uranoscopiformes > Ammodytidae > Hyperoplus > Hyperoplus immaculatus. The sequence continues at coordinate 66,603 of CASHTC010001506.1, read as the reverse complement.
ATGTCCAAGATTCTGGGCCGATTCAGTCATTTAGTCTGCCAAAATTAGTGTGAGTAGGACGTTAGTATGAGTAGGACGTCAGTAGGGCTTTTAGTATGAGTAGGATGTCAGTAGGGCTTTTAGTATGAGTAGGATGTCAGTAGGGCTTTAGTATGAGTAGGATGTTAGTAGGGCTTTTAGTATGGGTAGGATGTCAGTAGGGCTTTAGTATGAGTAGGACGTTAACAGGGCTTTTAGTATGAGTAGGACGTCAGTAGGGCTGTTAGTATGAGTAGGCCGTCAGTAGGGCTTTTAGTATGAGTAGGAAGTTAGTAGGGCTTTTAGTATGAGTAGGACGTCAGTAGGGCTTTTAGTATGAGTAGGGCCTTAGTAGGGCTTTTAGTAGGGCTTTAAGTATGAGTAGGGCCTTAGTAGGGATTTTAGTATGAGTAGGACGGCTTTTAGTATGAGTAGGACGTTAGTAGGGCTTTTAGTATGAGTAGGACGTTAGTAGGGCTTTTAGTATGAGTAGGGCCTTAGTAGGGCTTTTAGTATGATTAGGGCCTTAGTAGGGCTTTTAGTATGAGTAGGACGTCAGTAGGGCTTTTAGTATGAGTAGGACGATAGTAGAGCTTTTAGTATGAGTAGAACGTCAGTAGGGCTTTTAGTACGAGTACGGCAGTGGCGAAGTCGGTAGGGAGGTCGCCTCTGGAGTGCAGGGTCGGAGGTTCGATCCCCCGTCTCCCCGCCACATGTCGAAGTGTCCCTGAGCAAAGAGACACTGAACCCCAAATTGCTCCCGATGGTTCAGAGAGCGCCTTGCATGGCAGCTTCTACCATTGGTGTATGAGTGTGTGTATGAATGGGTGAATGTGGTAAGATATGTAAAGCGCTTTGGGGCTGAGAAAATCGGCTAGAAAGCGCTATATAAGTCAAGTCCATTTACCATTTACCATTTTACGACCTTAGTAGGGCTTTATTGTGAGTACGATGTTAGTAGGGCTTTTAGTACGAGTAGGACGTTAGTAGGGCTTTTATGAGTAGGACGTTAGTAGGGTTTTTAGAATACAGCCATTTAATTCATAGATCCCACCGTTTGTCATCTTATTCTTTTTTTAAGAGTCTAAGGGGCAGAGTGTGTCATACTGTATGGAATGTGAAGCCCACTGAGGAACATTTCTATTTGTGATATTGGGCGATACAAATTTATTTATTTTTTATTTAACCTTTATTTACCCAGGCAAGCAAATTAAGAACAACATTCAAACTGATTTGATTTGATTTTCTCTTCCAGGTGCTGCAGTTTGATCCCGACCGACTGAGAGAAAACCTCTCGTACTGTGAGAAAGGAAAACCGATCATTAATCCTGAGAGGGATTTCCTACGTTTCTCAGAAGCAGAAGAGCTTGTTCAGAAGTCGTGGCCCAAAGACCCTCCCTCACCGCTACAGAAAGCCAAAGCACTAAAACAGCAGTGGCCTTTTCTCCCGGAGGCCAAGGGAAGCCAGGCTCCCCTGTTTTTTAGGCTGTAGTTGTCATCCAATATAAACATTTTTATTAACAGTTTCGGTAATTCTTTGGTGCTGTGTTGCTGTCATTTCTTCCCCTTTTTTCTCCTCTCATTGAGCATTTGTTCAGAAGTCGTGGCCCAAAGACCCTCCCTCACCGCTACAGAAAGCCAAAGCACTAAAACAGGGGGAATAATAACAAATACGTCAGAATTTCTTCTGCCTGTTGGTAACAAGGTTCAAGGTTCAAGGTTTTTTATTAAATGTCCCAAGAGGGCAAATTTGTTCACAGCAAAGGAGGTAGTGGCTACAAACACACGGCAATACAAGACAGCAATGGACACAAAACACACCAGTATGTACACAAACCTAGGGAGTCATAAAGTGCTTAAAAATAAAGTGCAAAGATATAAGGTGCTATGTGCCATAAGCAGCATCATGAGTGGACAGCACGCAGTAAAAATGAGTTTCATATTAGGCGCCATTATAGGATCATGTACGGGAGCGTATGAGGTGACCTTTTACTATTGTGAGGGAAACTACTATTATAATCATGTGTATTTATTTATCAAATGTTGTTGGGAAACTAAATACAAATGAACTCGTTGTAAAAAGAGTTTGACCTGGAGTGGGTTTGACCTTCTCCTGTGTGTGTGTGTGTGTGTGTGTCACAGAGAGAGAGACAGAGAGAGAGAGAGAGAGAGAGAGAGAGAGAGAGAGAGGGAGAGAGAGAGAGAGAGAGAGGGAGAGAGAGAGAGAGAGAGAGAGAGGGAGAGAGAGAGAGGATGGAATGCTCTGCAGAACAACTTAAAACCGACTGCTCTTCCTACTTTTGGTTTATTTAAAGCTGGGGTATGTGATTTCTGATTGGTCAAAGTTCACATAAGCTGTACACTTTGACCAATCAGAGTGAGGCTCCGATTCTCTGTTCTTATTGGCTGTTGGGACTGTCCATTAACTTTTGCACAACTTTGTGTCAGGGAGGGACCATAGGGGATGGACCAAAGAGAACAAGTGGAGCGGTTGAGGTATTTGGATTCGAATCTCTATCCCAACTGCCATTTTCTCCCCAAATCCTCCACCCCAGCTTTAATCTATGATTTCTGAATTTTACACACTGTAACTGTTTTATAATACATTTTTCCGTTATTATTTAATCTTATTTTATTCTTGCTCTTTTTTAATATTTTATATCATTTATTTAAATTAATATGTATTCATTTTCATCCTATTTTATTATTATTATTATTATTATTATTATTGTGATTGTCATTATTGTGTATGCTCATTTCAAGTGAAAATAAAGGTGATTGATGGATTGATTGATTGATTGATGGATGGATGGATGGATGGAGGGATGGATGGATGGATAGATGGATGGATGGATGGATGGAGGGATGGATGGATGGATGGATGGATGGATTGGTTGATTAATTGATTGATGGTACCCTTTACAACTGTTTGCAGTGGAAACATAGATAAAAGGTGCTTTACTGAACCAAACTGACCGGAACAGTTGGGATGTTTTGATGGGGGAATCAGGCTAAGACTGTGTGATGCGAGGTTGAACAATGCTGTAACTGGAAACCTATACCCACTGTGCTGTCTACAGTTTGAATGTGTTTATTCTAAGTACTGTTACACTGAGGAGAGAATGCCTCTCTTCAGTCATTCCTGTATACAGCGATACACACACACAGAGACAGACAGACAGACAGACAGACAGACAGACAGACAGACTCACACACAGACAGACAGACAGACTCACACACAGACAGAAAGACTCACACACAGACAGACAGACAGACAGACAGACAGACAGACAGACAGACAGACTCACACACAGACAGACAGACAGACAGACAGACAGACAGACAGACAGACAGACAGACAGACAGACTCACACACACACAGACAGACAGACTCACAGACAGACAGACTCACACACAGACAGACAGACAGACTCACACAGACAGACAGACAGACAGACAGACAGACAGACAGACTCACACACACACAGACAGACAGACAGACAGACAGACAGACTCACACACAGACACTAACACACACACACACACACACACACACACTGAATTTGACCCTTATCATCTCCATTCTGCTAACCAGTGGCTCTGTGCTACCCTCAGGTGGACAAACATCTTTAGTTCAGATTTCCCGAGCAGCTGACAGTCAGTGAATGCACCATCTTCAGTCAATATTGTCTGAGTCAACATTGAGTTCTGTGGAGGTGTATGTGCGTGTGTGTGTGTGTGTGTGTGTGTGTGTGTGTGTGTGTGTGTGTGTGTGTGTGTGTGTGTGTGTGTGTGTGTGTGTGTGTGTCTATGTGTGTGCATATGTTTTTTGCATGTTTTTGCGTCTTCTAGATTTCTTGAGCATTTGCGACTTTTTGGAATTATATCGATTTTTTTGCCTTTTCAGACGTCCTGTCGTTTTTTGACTTTTTGGTGTGTTGGGACTTTTGAGTGTTTTCTTTTTTTTTTAAGATTTTTTTTGCCATTATTTGACATGCAGAGAACGACCGCGGACTGGAATCGAACCCGGGTCCGCTGCTGGCCGAGGCCCATGGGGGGGACCAGTGTTAATTTCGCAGACTAAGACTATGACGAAAAATATTCGTCAACAAACCTTTTTCACGCACGAAAACTAAATAAAAACTAAATAAAAAGGCAGATGTGATGACGAAGACTGAGACGAATATAACTGACACTATAGTCTACGAATAGGAACGAGACGAAACTGTTAGGGCGGGACGAAGTTGGGAAGAAATCCAATCACTGGGAAGCAGCGAATGCAACCCTGTGTCGGTGAAAATTGATGGGAGACCACACAGAGCCGACGTGCAGAAAAACTGCGGTTTGATGGACAAAATGATAGTCAGGGATATCCTGCCCGTTAACATTGTCTAGGGGAACGGCTAAGTTAGCCGTGTGTCTCGAGCTTGAATACACAGAGCCATTTCCTCAAACTGACTGCGCAACTATATAGGAAATGAACTGTGAAACTCCCGCCTCCCTCCGTTAGTTTCTGTTTTCACCCGAGTAAGTTACAATCAACTCCGACGCATATAGCGTTCAGTTAAAACCTCTAATTTTATCAGCACGTAACTGCATGCTGCTGCTGCTGCCCAGGGGCGGCCTTAACGATCTCGGGGCCCGTCTCAAGACCTAGTGTGGGGCCCCCCACTTATTTTTTTTATTTTCTATTTTTCATAAATAATGCTTGTGCTTGCTCCCCGCAAAAAGAAAAAAGATTGTGGAATCTAGTTGGTTCATTGACGGATCATGAGATAATGGGCCCCCGGGCACAGGCTCTTAAAGCCCCCTCTCCCCCTATGCAGTCAGGTACACTGATTTTATGTGAGATTATTACGAATTAAATAGAAACATGTTTTGTATTACAACCATTAAATCTGTGTCTTTATTGCATATTCAAACCTTAATACCATTCAATGAAGAAAAACACTTAGTCGACAAAGTCCGCTGTAGATTTAGTCAAACTAAAATCTGCTTATATTTAGTAGACTAACACTAGACTAAGACTAAAAGATTTTAGATGACTAGAATAGGACTAAGACTAAATGGTGTGATATTCAAAAGACTAAGACTAAGACTAAATCAGAATTTGCTGCCAAAATTAACACTGGGGGGGACGCCCTACCAACTGAGCTAAGGCCGTCCCTGGGACTTTTGTGTTTTTGGGACTTTTTTGTTTCGTCTGCATTTTAAATTTTTTACTTGAATTATTGCGACTTTTTTACGTTTTGGGATGTTCTTTTGTTTTTTAATTTTTTGCAACTTTTTTGCGTTTTTTATTTTAATTTTTTTTTATATTTGACTTTTTTTTGCTTTTTTCTTTGTGACCTTTTATGTGTTTTTTTTTTACTTTTTGGCGTTTTCTGACTTTCTTGTGCTTTTACGACTTTTTTGAATTATTGCGACTTTTCAACGTTCTGGGACGTTCTTTAGTTTTTTAAGTTTTTTAAGTTTTTTGTCATTTTTGACTTTTTTTTTTTTAGTATTTACGTCTTCTTGCGTTTTGGGACGTTCTTTCGCTTTTTTTCCCGCTTTTAAGGCAAAAGTTTTTGCAACTTTTTTGAATTATTGCGTTTTCTTTTGCTTCACACGTGTTCTTAATTTTTTTGTGTTTTTTAACTTTTTGGCGTTTTCTGACTTTCTTGTGCTTTTACGACTTTTTTGAATCATTGCGACTTTTTAACGTTCTCGGACATTCTTTCGTTTTTTAAGTTTTTTAAGTTTTTTGTGATTTTTGACTTTTTTTTTAGTTTTTACGTCTTCTTGCGTTTTGGGAAGTTCTTTCGCTTTTTTTCCGCTTTTAAGGCAAAAGTTTTTGCAACTTTTTTGAATTATTGCGTTTTCTTTTGCTTCACACGTGTTCTTAATTTTTTTGTGTTTTTTAACTTTTTGGCGTTTTCTGACGTTCTTGCATTTTTGCGACTTTTTTGAATTATTGCGACTTTTTTACGTTTTGGGATGTTCTTTAGTTTTTTAAATTTTTTTCAACTTTTTTGCGTTTTTATATTTTTTTGCGTTTTTCTTTGTGACCTTTTATGTGTTTTTTGGGACTTTTTGGCGTTTTCTGACTTTCTTGTGCTTTTACGACTTTTTTGAATTATTGCGACTTTTTAACGTTCTCGGACGTTCTTTAGTTTTTTAAGTTTTTTCAACTTTTTCGCGACTTTTTAGCATCTGCATTTCTTTATGAACTTTTTTTGTCTTTTAAGTTTCTGTGACTTTTATGTGTTTTTGGGACTTTAATCTTTTTCTGGTAATTATTTGCGTTTTGAGACCTTCTTGCGTTTTTGGGACGATCTCCCGTCTCCCCGCCACATGCCCAAGTGTCCCTGAACAAGACACTGAACCCTAAATTACTCCCGATAGTTAGCTGCTGCTATCGGTGTATGAATGGTAACGTGGGAATGGGAACAGGTCTCCCTTGAAAAACAGTCTGCGGTCTCAGTAGGATTTACCTGTAGAAATAAAGGTTAAAAAAATATATATTTGACACCTAGAAATTAAAATTAACAACATGAAGAAAAACTAATCTGACGCCACACCAACAGAAATATCATCTTCAATAAAACTTTATTTATTTTTGGTTTGAGATTCATAAATAATAATAAAAAAAAAAACACATGTTGCAGTAACAAAGTGTTGTCATGTTTTTGTCATATGTTTAAAGCTATAGTGCGTAACTTCTGTCGCCCCCTCCTCCCCATGAGGACTTATGAGTTATTAAAACAACACTGTCGGTGCATCTACATGAGGTAAAGCCTTCAGTGATGGCACATGGATTTTATACCTTTTGCTGTACGTCCAGGTTTTTTCTTAGCAGTAGAATCAACAACTGAAACATTTCTTGGGCTCTTCTTGGGGATTTTTCTGAGCTCCTGCACCAGTGTCAGGGAGCGGTGGGGGGGACACACCAGTTTGAAAGCGCTGCCATACAGAGAAATACAGAGGGAGTTTTGTGGAGCTGATAATAGGCTTAATCAATTTTGTGTCACCTCGTTTGGCGATGGCTTGAATGTAACTGACATTAATCTAAATAAAAAAAGTTACACACTATACCTTTAAACTCATTTAAATCGTAACATCATATTGTGCGGGTGAATCCTAACTAAGTAAAAATAATATATTATATAACATTACTATAACATTTAGTCTGCGAGTGAAAACAGTGACAATACGTTAAATAAACCGACTTCAGGCTGTTTCTTATATTCAATCCATATCCGCTTAAAAGAAAAAATCAAAAAATTAAAAGTTACGTTTTTGTATGCCTTCGAAATATCTCATGAACGCTTCGAGGGATTCTCTTCAAACTTTGCACTAATGTCTCTCTCTCTGTCTCTCTCTCTCTCGCTCTCTCTCTCTGACTCAAAGATGAACTGAATAGATGTTGGAGGTCAAAGGTCAAAGGTTACTGTGACCTTCCATAGTGTGAGGTCTCAGTGACCTTGTACCATATTGTATCTTCTTAGGAGCTTTACCTTCTTTAAAGGTGCTACGAAGAACTTTTTAATATTTCCGAAACAGTAAAAATTTTCCTCTGATGATCATAAATTACATGTAACAGCAAACTAGACCATCAGTGCAAAGAATGCAATTTTTATATAGTTTTTCTTAATGCCTTTGTCATGGGTACTCTCACCCAGGAACAACAGCTGGTGTGGTAAAAACACTACCGCTTTTGTCCAATGGGGGGCACTAGAATTAACACAAACTGAAGGTTCCTTGGAGAACCTTTAAAGCATAACCTACCAATGAACTTCCTCTGTTCAGCTGTTGGATAGAGGAACATATTATAGCCACCAGGCCTTTTTTTCTTATTTCAAAATTAAAACCTGAGTTTTACTTTTGCCAAAACTAAACAGTAAAATGTTTAATTTTAAAATGACTTGTACGTCGTGTAAACACAAGATTTCTTCATCATATCCTCGACTTCCAAAGAACCATAAGTTCGATTTTTTTCATTTTAATAATGATATTATAAAATAATAATATAATACTATATAATGGGTGGAAGGATGGCCTAGAGGAAAGGGGGCCGACCAGTAACCATGAGGTCTCTGGTTCCTCCTCCCAGTAACCATGAGGTCTCTGGTTCCTCCTCCCAGTAACCATGAGGTCTCTGGTTCCTCCTCCCAGTAACCATGAGGTCTCTGGTTCCTCCCAGTAACCATGAGGTCTCTGGTTCCTCCTCCCAGTAACCATAAGGTCTCTGGTTCCTCCTCCCAGTAACCATAAGGTCTCTGGTTCCTCCCAGTAACCATGAGGTCTCTGGTTGGATCCCTGGCACCGGACAGGAGGGTGTTAGTAGTAAAACTAGTGGTGGCTGCTATTACATCTACAGTGCCCACCATCTCTACCATTGTGTCCTTGAGCAAGACACTTAACCCCAAACTGCTCCAGGGGCGCTGTACTATGGCTGACCCTGTGCTCTGACCCCCTCTGGAGTGTGGGGACTTGAGAGGGGAGATGAGAAAAGATGAATTTCAATGTGACCATTGACTGATAAAGTAACTTAACTAACTAATAAAAATCCTCGAGGCCAAAAACAAATTAATACATTTTCCGACAATTTAAATTAATTGTCAAATCGATACAGTTGCAAATAAAACATTTACAAAAAGATGATTTTAATCAAATTGATTTGGTTTGAAGTGGACATCCTACTGTCTTTCTTTCTTTGGACGTGTGAAATGCAAGCTGCCACCGTACATGCACCATTGTACAATAAAAACAGCCCTTAAAGCTGCTCCGAGGAACTTCTAAATATTTCTGAAACGGTCAAATTTTTCCTCTGATGATCATAAATTACATGTAACAGCAAACCAGACCATCAGTGCAAAGAATGCTATTTTCATATCGTTTTTCTTAATGCCTTTGTCATGGGTATACGCTCACCCAGGAACAACAGCTGGTGTGGTAAAAACACTCCCGCTTTAGTCCAGAGGGGGGCGCTAGAATTAACACAAACTAGAAAGTTCCTCGGAGCTCCTTTAACCTGCTCTTTTGATAGACTTATAAACCCAATTCATATTAAAAATATACATATTAAACAAAACAAAAAAAGGCACTTACAGAATACCATGACAACGCAGTCACACACAAACTGAAACCTTTCACTGCGCTTGTGGGGACAGGAATATTCTCCAATACAAAATATTTTTTTGGTAGAATTTTGGTAGAACTAGATTTTTTGGCGTGATGCTGAATTCACAAGCTGTTTATTTCCATCTCGAAAAATATGTTTTAAATATATTAAATCTTTTTCTAAAATCTTCACACAAGTAAAAGATCGTACCCTGCGTTCCAAATACTCTTTCCTTTTTCTATTCTCCATACTACATCTGACCATAAACAGTGTCTGGTTAGGATGCAGTAGGCATACTATTGGGACATACTTTTACTTATTCATTTCATCATAACATTGCTCCTTGATCTTGCCTCTTGCTTTTATATCCGTCGCATCCCCGTTTGTTTTCATACGGAGGCTCTTCCGGTGTGCACTGGATTGTGGGTCAGAATCGCCCAAATAGGACGCTGGCTTTCAACACTAACAATCTCGGCCGGATCTAGTAGACATTCGGGTATTTCTAACCATCCTAAATCTGACCACAAGAATCGGGACATCCTAAATCTTTTTTTCTACCAAACGAAATAGTAGAAAGTATGGGGACTGGAACGCAGGGTAGATCTCTATTTAGCCGTCCACGTGTTCTTCTTTGTTGGTGTATTTGTCGTTGTATGGACAGGGTAATCTCCGTGTTGTGAAGCGTGTCTTGTGTTTTCCATAGAAAAATTTTGTGAAAAGCAAGTGAGTGAAGCATAAAATAAAAAAAACATGTTCCCTGTGAGATAATTCATCCTGCCATGATCCCAACAGCTCAAAATAGTCCGACATATTTCAATGGTCCGACGGTCCGTTACCCAACACACACACACACACACACACACACACGCGCACACACACACACGCACACACACACAGACGCACGCAGGCACACACAAATTGGGATTTGTATTTTGGTGTTAATGGTGGAGTCTGTGATTCTGGAGAACGCTTGTTGTCAAAATCACTTTCTCACATATTCAGTGATTATCTGTCCGTACTGTGTGTGATCTGAACGAAAAATCCAGTGTTTATTCACAGCCTAGGCTCTGTGAACTGGCATGTAAACAAAGGGCCCTTCATAGCTAGCAACATGCCCGTCTACAGAGGAGATATTCACTGATTTTGACAAAAATTGATTTTAACTACAATACATCTCTAGAATCACTGACTGCACCTTTCAAAAGGTAAAAAACTGAGTGTGTTTATTTCGGGAAATATGTCGGACTATTTAGCTATTCAAATCATGGTTCAGTACCCGATGAAAGCCTGTCTGTGTGTGTGAGTGTGTCTGTCTGTGTGTCTATCTATGTGCCTGTCTGTGTGTGTGTGTGTGTCCCTGCCTATCTGTCTGTCTATCTATGTGTCTGTCTATCTGTCTGTCTGTCTGTCTGTCTGTCTGTCTGTCTATCTATCTGTCTGTCTGTCCATCTGTCTGTCTATCTGTCTGTCTGTCTATCCATCCAGTCAATGGCGTCCTTGCTTCTTCTTAAAGATCTTGTTGAAAGCATTTCGTCTGCGGCTGCCCGACACTGAAGTCTCGCTGTCGTCTCCCTCTTCCTCCTTGTGTGTGTCTGTGTCTGCCTGCCTGTCTCCCTGCCTATCTGTGTGCCTGTCTGTGTGTCTGTGTGTGTGTGTGTCTGTGTACAGCGAGCGAGTCGAGACAGACGCGTTCATCTGGACGTTAGAAGGAAATCCTCTCAGCTCACACAGACTCGAGCTCTTCTCCAAGCCGCCGCCTGTGACTCCCACCGACCCTTTGGAATAGAATGAAATGTGTTTTTATTTTGAGATAGTAAGTAAAGGAAAAGAAAAAATAAGCATAGATAGATAGATAGATAGATAGATAGATAGATAGATAGATAGATAGATAGATAGATAGATAGATAGATAGATAGATAGACAGACAGACAGACAGACAGACAGACAGACAGACAGATAGATAGATAGATAGATAGATAGATAGACAGACAGACAGATCCTTTAACAATCCTTAACATTATAAATGATGATGGACAGTTACAATAAAGTAATATTTACACACAATGAGAACCACAAATGAAATAATAAACTGTCAAACACTAACACTTGCTTTACCTGTGTTCTGAAGTGGGAGGGGTTTAGGGGAATGTGGGAGGGTCTTAGATCCGTACGAGCTCCGTGATTCGCCGGGAGGGAACGGGAGGGAGGAGTCAGAGTCGGAGCGGTTCATGATGTCCCTGAAAGAAGACAGAAAAGGAAGACAAATGAAGATAATGTGGATGGGAATCACTGGGCCTCTACGAATCTCCTAACCGTTCGTATTCGTGTAGAGTCGGTAAACTCCGGCGGTGGCCTGTTGCTTTAAATATTGCCGCCGTAAAGGATTATGGGATACCACTATCTCCTTTCCTTTCGCATAGGTTGGTCCGGAGTAACCTATGCTAAAGGAGGGTTAAAGGATGAATCGAGGCTCCTTTCCTAAGCATTTTGAGAATTCGAATCACATAACCGCCGAGCACTTCCGGGTCATCTCGATAGGAAAGGAAATTTCCTATGCAAAAAAGAGAATCCGTAGAGGCCCACTGACTCCTATTTGAATTTCCAGTGTCAATGTTAAGATGTAGTATCCGTTAATCGCCAGCGGGGGGTCGCAGGGAGTCACAAGAGAGATCACGTGTGTATACTTCAAACAATAACAATCTCTGTGTACGAGATGCAAACTAAGAATGCTGTGTAGCAAATAGCAAAGGTCAATATAAAGTTAGATTTTTTTTGCAATGTTCAGCAACCCTTTCATTGAATGTTTTCCATGTGCTACAAATTGTGTTTGGATTTGATGATAGAATTATTCAATACTGAGAATTACATGTAGAGAAAATAGGAATTGTACACTAACTGCAGGCTCTGTGAATGTAAACAAACCCACCAATGAAACTGCGTAGTGCACCTTTAGATGTGTAGCGCCAGATTGAGCCTGTGCGCGCGTCGCTACACTAATGTTGCTAAAGTGAGATTTTAGAGATGAAGAGAAAGGAAAAACACACAGCAAAGAGGAAATTAAGAGAGAGTAAGTGTCTGTCTGTCTGTCTGTCTGTCTGTCTGTCTGTCTGTCTGTCTGTCTGTCTGTCTGTCTGTCTATCTATCTATCTATCTATCTATCTATCTTTAGAGTCAATCAGGACATGCAATCGGGACAAGAGGAAGAAAGGGGGAAATTCATGCACACACACAGAGAGAAAGAGAGAAAGATACCCGTGGCTGCCGGAGCGAACTCGCTGAGTTATGTCCGGCACAGTGGCGCCCCCCTCTGGCTGGAGGCCGCACTGCGCCTCCACAGAGCGACAGAAGAAGAGAGCAGAGATAGGAGCTACCGAAGAATGTGTAGTAGAAGAAGAATGTGTCGCATCAGAATCTATTGAAGGGTGAGAGAGTGATGCTGACAAAGTGGGAGGGGCCGGAACAGGAAGGAACTCCAGCTGGCCAATCGAACGGCTGCGATTCTGACGGCAGTAGCCAATGGGAGGCCGCGATGAAGTAAAAGGGTCAATTGAGTCTTGTTTTCCCTCAACCAACCTCTGAGAGCCGAAATTCAAATTCAACGCGGGGTCTCCTATCCTCTGTCGCAAGGGCATCAAACTCTGAGCTGTAAAAGAGAGAGAGGGGGGAGAGGGAGAGGGGGACGGAGAGAGAGAGAGGGAGAGAGAGAGAGGGGGGAGAGAGAAGGAGAGAGGGAGAGAGAGAGAGAGAGGGAGGGCGAGAGAGGGAGGGATGGAGGAAGAGAGAGGGAGGGGGAGAGAGAGATGGAAGGGAGAGAGAGAGAGAGAGAGGGAGGGGGAGAGAGAGGGAGAGTTAGATTGAGTAAGTATTATTTTGTAAAACACAAATAGAAGCAAATAGTTAGAAGAGTTGCAGTACACAACAGATTCAGTTTAAGAACATACCGCAGACCCAGGCTGACTACTGAAGGGACATGAAAATTGAGTGGTAGCAGGTAGGCGGGCCGGGCGGTGCCAGGCTAGTACTTCTGCACAGAGATAAATAATCTTCAATAATCTTATTTTTATTCCAAAATGGATCTGTTGTGTTGTGCAAAGGAAACATTGAAAGAGCATTAGAGGTGACTTGAGCCACAGACAAAGCTGCAAATAAAAAAAATAAAAAATAAATAAACATTTAGTTTGTGCGTTTTAGCGGCTGCCGTGTCCAGCTGTAAGTGGATGTTAGTGACAGAGGAAAGGTGTGGCTTCCAGGTCTCCAAAAAGAGGGAAAAAGTGAAGAAATTGAGCTGTGTTTGATGAGAACAGACAGAGTAGTGGAGCGGCTAAGTGCTTATTTCTTTATTTTCGTCAGAATCTTTCAGTTGACGATACAAGCGTGAACGTCGGCCTGAGCACGAGTCTCCATCGGTCAAAATTATTCGAGACATTTGAAATTGTTAATTTGAAAATTTCTCGTAGAAAAATTGGGTATTGGGTTTTTTCATTAATTTTCTTTTTAATTATTTGTCGCGGACAATTTTCTTGTCCAGTTACCCATGGAGACTCATGCTCATGGCAGTTTTACGCTTGTATCATCAACTGACAGATTGAAGCACCAAGCCGTTTCACTAGAGGGATATAATAGGGGAGTGAAGCTGCCGGGATTTAGGTGACGTTCACGTGGACACTTTCTAACTGTCTGAGGGGCTCAAACTTTTAAAATTGTGATATTTCCACACGAGGTCCAAAGATGTTTTTGCACTTTGTCAAAAAATGTTCACGTGAATGCCGCCTTCGTTTGGTTCATACGACTGTTTGAAAATGATTTTATTATTTTATTTTATTTTATTTAACCTTTATTATTATTATTATTATTATTATTATTATTATTATTATTATTATTATTATTATTATTATTATTATTATTATTATTATACAGTTTATATAATAATATAGTGGTCTGTAGAGCGTTTTATATCATTATTATATTTGTATTTAATA
>CASHTC010001506.1:40000-47500 GCA_949357725.1 Hyperoplus immaculatus | reverse complement strand
TAAAAATATAACGCACGAACCAGCACAATTGGAGATTAAGTTTTTTGTTTTCTTCTGCTTTACTTAAATCTAGTAACTAATACACTGGACAGGAGGCTATTTGGTCTTCCTCTAAAAATTCGGCCGGCTTTCTTATGTAAAGTAGGAATCGTCTGTTTAAAATGGGGAGATTAAAACTGTTTAGGTAAGATGTTATAGACTAGGTTCAGTAAAAAAGCGCTTTCTGATTGAGATAAAACTCAAAGTAGACAGAAAGGGATTTAGTAGATAGTTCAATTGTTTCTGCGTACTAAGTTTAGGTGTTACAAGTACTTGTGGTTATTAGTTTGTAATAATCGAAGCCAGGCGGTAGGATATATTTAAAAAGATAAGTATATAATACCTCCCCTTTCTCACTGGAATCGAAAAAGGCGATGTCCAGAACAGGTGAAAGTCCAGTTAATCTGATCAAATTAGTGTACGACTCAGGGATCCAAGAAAGGAATTAAAAGGCTTGTTACCACCATATATAGTAAAGGTGTTTCACTTTTACTCACCCGTCATTTGTTTTTTAGTGGCTAGATTGTAGCTTACTTTACAATAAAGGATAGATGCGGTTTAACTCTGTTGTATACATGAACAGAGAGAGAGAGCCAAAGGCCTCCACAAGAGGAGAGAGCAACCTCTTTAAGAATTTTTTCTTACACGAAACAATAGTAGATTTTGAAGTTTCTGACTATTTTAATGGTACACATAGATTTACATGTTAAACTATTAGGACCAATGCCTGATGAAAACCATTGTGGTAGTAGCCTAATTTATTTTCTAAATAGGGACTTTTGAGAGGGTAATTCTTCCTTTTCTCCTTCTCCTCCATTTTGAGAGACATGCAGTTAGCACCCAGGGAAATCAAAATGGAGTCTGCACCCCGGGACTCATAAATTGGGGGGGTAGAGGTGACAGACATTTCACCAAGGTTTTCCAAATTGTCAGAAAAAAAAGCAATTCTAGATTACAGTAAGAAAGCTTTGAGAGCTCAAAATCAACTTTCGACAAATATGGGGTAAAATAGTCTTATATGAGTAAGTTATTGAGTCCATCTGTTGATAAGATGGGGAAATAGGTGCTCGCTGTGTTTTTAACATTTAACAAACTCTTACATTTTGTAAACGGGACAGGCACGGCTCTCACTTTAAATAGTGCGCTCTATGTTACCACCGTAAAGTTAGCGACTGCGTGCAAACGGGGCATTTCCTTTGCGCCTTCACATTAAAAAGCATGATTAATAGCAAACGTAAGTAGGCTTTTATTTTGAAGCAGATAAAAACAGGAATATAGTTTTTCACATGAAGCGCACTAGATAGGCTATAGCAGCATGTCTTCTGTTTTAGTGGATTTAAAAATGGTAAAAATAGACCAAGCTTTTCATTTACACTAATACTTGCTGCGCTCACACTAAAAACCTCATGAACGTTAGTGGGAGTCTTTCAGGCATATATTTTCATTAAACATTCGTAGAGAAAGGAAAATGTTTTTTCAGAGCAAAGAGAAGAGACGGCTCTGAAGCTTTAACAGCGAGTCAGTAGTATAGAAACAGTTTGAAATTAGCGCAGTAGAACTACTCGCAAAATATTCACAAACAATCTTTGTCATTTAGCCTACAAAGGTGAAGTAATCTATTTAATATAGGTTTAAGGTTTTATGGTTTGGGTTTTTAATGAGAGAAATAGATGTTCTAAAAATGATTGTTAAAGCAGTCAGACAGGATAGTCTATTGGTAACCGAGAAATAGGAATAGAAAGGCCTAAATAGCCTATGGCTAGAGAACTTTGATTTTCCATCCAGAGTAAGAAAATGCACACACCAGAGTGAACATCGAAATGGCCTCGATAAGTTACTCTGGTGCACAAACTTTGTAGAACTTACTGGACACATAAGATGTGGTTCATTTTAAAAGAGAAATGTGTTCTCATTTCCAAAATGCACATACAACACAAGAGTTAAGAGATTCAACACTGTGTTTGGTTGATGAGTTAAAGATACGACTGAGAATACTCCTTTGAGAAATTAAATAAAGTGGAGACACCTTACCTCATTCTTCTTTGATTCAGTGTTGAACTCTTTTTAGCTCAATATACATTACACAATGCCGTGTGGAATATTGTCTGCCCTGGGGACCGATTTATTATCTTTATTTTATTTAGATGTTTAATACATTTGTACATTTGATCTCAGAGTGTGAAGAGAAGTAAACCGTGGGTAGAAAAACCTTTGCAGGTTCCCACCGACTGTGCCTGGGAATTCACACCTTAGAGGAACTAGGGCCTACATGAAAACATATTGTAGCCCTAAAAAGAAGTGGCCAGAGTTTATGGCGTCTATCCTTCCTTCCTACACACTCTGAGCTGACCTTTGAAGACACAGCTGGTGCTCTTTGAGTTTAAAACTTTAACTTTTTACAAGTTGCCTTTACTTTAGTATAGTCTAGTGTATTCTTTCTTTTTATCTTAGTCTGTTTATTTAATCACAGTCTTTTCTATCGTAGAAGGTTTTTCCTCTCAGCTATTTTTTTGTTTTTCCAGCTGAGTGTGAAAACTGAAATCCAAAATAATATGGCTTCAGCTTAATTTTATTTTTATTTTTTCCTTGCGTCTGAGTTTTGCTCCAAGGTTTTGCCAAAAGTGAGCATTGTAACGTAACATACAGCAGCGCGACCGTTGTCTGACTCTTAATAACCATGGTACTATTACTCTGTATCTGTATCTCAAGTATAATCTTATAGGATCAAAATATGGACATTTGCTTTTGATTAGTAACAAATAGTGAAAGTGTGAGGAGTGATTTGGTGCAGTGAGCGCAACCTGTTTGACTGGTGCGCGTATGATTTGATTCGCCAGAAGGCATCACGGGACCTGCTCTGGTTGCCGCGGGTAGTTTGAAAATCACAAAATAAAATGGTAAAAAACACCGAAAATATTCCAAACTAACACAAAATAAAGACTGATTTATGTGGATACGGACATTAGATGATTGCCTTTTGAAGGGGAGAAGTGTTAAAAACATGTAAATGATTCCGATCGATCACGGCGGAGAGACACAGTCTGTTAATGCGCATGAGAGGGGGAGACAGAGGAGAGAGCGCTGCGGAGCGGCTTAACGGTGCGGCTACGGCGACAGTGGCTCATAATGAATGTATCACGTTTTAATTAGAGTGTGGATGAAAATGTTTGTTATGCCATAGCATAGTTTATATGTTAAGCAGCGGTGTTGAGGGGTATAGGTCTTAATTCAATAGATTGTTGTAGCTATAATCAGTAATTACCAGTAACATTCACGTTTTTATTTTTATTTTATTTATTTTTACGGCCGTTTTTGCTGATCAAGTTTTTTTTCAATACTCCGAGTCTGAATAAAATGTTTCGGCTTCTAAACCACTGGCGTCTACTAGACTTCCCAGTGTCATTCATTGCCCTATTTCGAAAGTTTTACACAAGCATCTGTTTATATATTGTTAGTCTGATATATGATACATTTTCTTCCTGAAAACATGCCAAAGGTGCATTTCTAAAACGTAGGCTTACATAGTATTTTTTGATTTATTAAATACAAGGAAATAGTGTCCGAAATCTGTGGTGTAAAATCGTTAAAGACTAATATGTGGTAAACATAAAATAAAGTTCTAAATCTGGCTTCATCCAACATCTGGATTCTTTGGTTTAAAAGACAGGGAAAAATCCCTATTCACTTGGGGTGATTCGCCTTAATTAAAGATGTGTGCCTTTGGGAGAATAAGTTATTATGTTTGTTTTACCTTAGTGGCTAAAAACAGGAGTATGGAGTATCAGCTTTTAGTTTTTATTTCATTGCATGTCTGGAACAGATACCCAGAAACCTGAAATCTATTGCAAATCTCAGCTTTTGAAATAAAATCTGAGGGCTTGTCTAAGTGCCTTTTACCTAGATGTTTTTATTTATATTTTGAAATTTTGAATTAGATGAAGAAATAAATGATAAAAGGATTATACCAATGATATTAGTTTCACTGTTACTTTTATTTTCATCTTCATTTTTATTACTACTGAAATTGTGAGTGATTTGTTCACGTATTCTTTTCTATTATAGAAAGATTTTAGTTTTGCTACCTGATATTATGTGAGTACCCTATGAATATAGCATACGAGCATAACACCAGTTTCTATCTTTATGTTTATCTTTATTTTATTGATGGATTACTTAAGTTTGATTTGCTACTTTTCTTTTTAGTTTTCGATGGTGAGACATTCTCACTCTCCTTATGACAGATGGCTGTAGTGCCTCTTCACTAAGCATTAGGCTCTCTATATTCCAATACGAATCAATAGGATTCTTCCTAAAAGTCCTAAATACAACTTTATCAGCAGCCTTAGTTAGTGAATTGCATTTCCCTCTTACATTGAGTAGTCTATTATATCACAACCATAGACTCTTAGTCTGCAGAAGAAGTTGGGAGACTTCTGGGCCTACTAGACCTCTGACACATAGGTGTGACCTGATAGCCACGTCTCCGGCTTGACACCTCCAACCTGACCATCTCCTGTTCCATCTGGGTGCAATACACCATGTCTCCTGGAGGGGATTAATCATTCCCTTGCTGAGTGCTGAGGTCCATGTCACTCCTAACAGTCGGTTGGGGCCCATCAACTATCCTGCTGTGGCGTCATTCTTGTCATGCAGTGGGCCTTTCTGCATCTGCCTGTCTTCTTGCTCTCACAACAAGCAGACAAGTCTTCTATGCTGTGGGCCAGGGGCAGGTGTACTATTCTAAGATCAGAAGTTCTGGGGACTGTTGGGAAGATGCCCTTTATGCTAAGCTTGGAGAAGATATCAAAGTGTGTAAACATGGGGACAAGGGTTGCCATCGTGCATATTGAGCAGACATTCAAATACTGACTAATCTACATACTCTGTGATTGATGAAGGGGCTAAAAAGGCCTGAGGATACTGTTTTTAAAGTTAAGATCGTCGTGGGACTGTTTTTAAATTTTTTGGACATTGCAAACTTATGAACTTTTGATTGTACTGTCTGATGAACTCTTTACTCTGAATGGTGTCAGGATGTCATGGTTTTCTTACTGGTGTACTCTAATGTGTTTTGCTAAAATGTTTCTTCATCTGTACGGTTGTGTCATGGTTGTATTGGCCTAGGTAACTGAGGGGAGTCTTTTAGTAGTATGTATACACTTTGAGGTTGCTTATATTATCTTTTGCTTTTTTATTTGAATAGGTTTTCGGTAATCCGTCACTTACTTATTTTTACTTTTGGATCTGGTGTTGTGTTTATGCTCTCTGAATTGGATTTTACCGTGATGAATGTTATAATTACTATATTATTACGTTTATGCTTTTCTTTTTTGTGATTCCTTTTTCTGGGTGCCTGTGATTTATTGTTATTTTTTATAGATCTGTTTGAAAAAAAAAAATATATAAATTTTTTTTATGATTTTTTTTATTTATTTTTTTTTATGATGAGGGTATTTGATATCTGGATGATGGTTGATTATTTACAAGTAATAAGTGACATGAGAGGGTGTGGAGTGAGGTGACTTTGATGCAACTTATTACTTGTGCATATATTGTGACATTTGTATATCCTTTTGTCATAGGTAAAAGTAGGAAATGTTTAATGAAACAGAATAGAAAGGGGAGGACCATAGGGCCATAGGAAGTGAGTAGGGGGAAGGACCTTATATGGCCATACAGTAGGAAAGAGTGGAGGGAGGGGGCTACCGGGGCTCCCCCGTGCAGCTGTGTCTTTTTCACTCCTCCCTCTCACAAGGCTCATTGGTTTTTCAAGTCACTATATAACATCAAGTTTTGAGCAGGACAGGGCTTTTTGGGGCCGCTTTTTGTAGACACTACTCTGTTCCAGCTCTCTCTGTCTCCCACCATGGAGGCAGAAGAAAAACTTAGAAAACTTTGTGAGTTCAAAATACTCTGAAAGATTTTGGACTTCGAAGTACTTAGAGGCAAAGTCTTTTAAAAACACATCTTTGAACCTCTTGACACTAAGAATGACTTGATCAAGAATTTTTATACATAGAAAAACGGACTGAGATGCAGGGGGTTAGATGGACATTAATGGTTATATGGAGCCTTTAGCCAACGGGCCTTGTACATGCTAGTGTGTACCGCCATGTGTATAGTGTCTGTTTAACTCACTGTAATTTCTGCAAAGGGATAGACGGATATTGATGGTCATATGGAGCCTTTAGCCATTGGGCCTTGTACACGCTAGTGTGTACCGCCATGTTGTACAATGTCTGTCTAACTCCTTGTAATTCAGGCTGTTTAATAGCTCGGGGAATGATATGTACAGACACGTAAGTGTTTGGATATTGTTTCAAGAGTTACAACAAATTTAGAAACGAGAACCAAGTCAAAATAACTCTATTAAATGAGTTATAGGCATACACCCTCTTTTCTTTCCTTTCTGGTCCATTTTATGTATTATCTATACTCTCTTGTATTTTGTAAATAAAATCCCTTAAATGTTGAAAGCCTCAGTTGTGAATTAGTTTATAACTGGAACAGAAGGACCTTAGGTATAGTGTTTTTTCTTCAAAGAGATGGTTTGTCCCCGGGGAGGTAAGTTCAGTATGATTCTACACGACGGCACATTACTGATTTAAAACACACACAACTTCATACAACCAACTTCTCTGTAAAGAGAGAATATGTTGATACACCTAATCTTTAAAACTAAAAGAATAGGTCATAAATACCTTCCCAGATTAAACTAGATGTTTATATTCTGAAAATAGTATATCTGTTCTATTTTATTAGAAGGGTGGTTTACAAACTAAGTTACGTACAACTTACAAACAATAATTTGCGAATTGAAATCTTTATTCTAAAACCTAGAGAAGTATTTTGAGAAGCAATATTAGAAAGGGTTAATAGTTTAGAGGAGGTCGGCCTCATCCTAGGATGAGGTGGCTCTGATAAAATAGACACTTTTCAACACAGTGGTATATACTGAATATTATACTTTTGATAAATGTAAAACTCAGGTGGTAAAGAGGGTAAATCCAGCGCTATTAAACAAAGATGACGGGGTTCGCGTCTCTGGTAGGTACAGTGGTGAGCGGAGAGTTTTCTTTATGAAGGAATAATAGACAATTTAAGCATTGTGCTACAAGTTGGTTAATATGGGTTTGATAGGACATAACTAATAGACCTTTTGATACTAGCTTTTCATTTAGATTAGACCTTTTCAAGTCGAAATCGTAATAGAACTCAATGTTGACTCAGACATTACACACACACACACACACACACACACACACACACACACACACACACACACACACACACACACACACACACACACACACACACACACTCACTTGGCGGAGAGGATCTTGTGGTCGACGTCGTCCAGAGATGAGCTGTGAGCGACATGGAACGTCCCGAACAGAGAACTACGCTTCTTCTTTATCTTCTCTGCCTGAAACCACGACACCATGAGAGAGAGTGTGTGTG
>CASHTC010001506.1:22500-30000 GCA_949357725.1 Hyperoplus immaculatus | reverse complement strand
TAATTACTTTCTACAAAATCTGCTAGGAAATAAAACCCAAAATTCTACACACTGCAGCTTTAAAGTAACTTCGAGGAACTTTTAAATATCTCTGAAACAGTCTAATTTTTCCTCTGATGATCATAAATTACATGTAACAGCAAACGAGACCATCAGTGCAAAGAATGCTATTTTTATATAGATATTCTTAATGCCTTTGTCATGGGTATACGCTCACCCAGGAACAACAGCTGGCGTGGTAAAAACACTACCGCTTTTGTCCAAAGGGGGGCGCTAGAATTAACACACACTGAAAGTTCCTCGGAGCACCTTTTAACAAACACATCATGTTGCATTAGTACTTTTACTGACATGTACATTTTGTCTGTTTATTTTACTTTAACTGAAAAATGTTTGAGCACACACACACACACACACACACACACACACACACACACACACACACACACACACACACACACACACACACACACACACACACACACACACACACACACACACACACACACACACTCCTTCCTCTCTCAACAGATTAATCTTCCTTCCTGACACTCAGAGTTTGTTTGTTGATAACGTTGCTGTTTACAAACTACATTTTTTTTCATATTTGTATGTTCTGATATTTCCCATGGTGGCGTGGGTCTGTGAACACCACACACACACACACACACACACACATTTGTAGAGCTATACTTGTGAGGGAGGACACTCATTGACAATACATTCCCTAGCCCCTTACCCTAACCCTAACCATCCAAACTAAATGCCTAACCCCAACCCTTACACTAACCCTAACATAAACCTAATTCATACCTGAACCTTAAAACCTAGTGTTAACCCTCAAACAGCCCTTTAAAGGCCTGTCCTTAAAACCTAGTGTTAACCCTCAAACAGCCCTTTAAAGGCCTGTCCTTAAAACCTAGTGTTAACCCTCAAACAGCCCTTTAAAGGCCTGTCCTTAAAAACTAGTGTTAACCCTCAAACAGCCCTTTAAAGGCCTGTCCTTAAAACCGAGTGTTAACCCTCAAACAGCCCTTTAAAGGCCTGTCCTTAAAACCTAGTGTTAACCCTCAAACAGCCCTTTAAAGGCCTGTCCTTAAAACCTAGTGTTAACCCTCAAACTCTGATCTAATCTCCTCGGCAATTCAGAAAAAAACAGAGCAAACATTTTTTGTCAAGAGAATCATTTCGCTTCCTTATGAGAAGCCATAGTCTATTTTAAAAAGTTACGCATATCAACAGTAAAGCATTAAGCTGCCGCGGCACAGCATTACTGACAGTGTTTTATATTCGCTGTATAATATGTTGGCAAGCTATAGTCTAATACTGTGCAGTAAACAGACACATTAGGTGACAGTTTCCATTGAAGAGCCTGATTGATTTATTACCAGATCCATTTTCCTCAAGTGATCACAGTTTAAATTATTATATAATTTTTATATTCATATCAGGCTATTTAACGAGGCTCGTCTGTGACTTTAGGATCGCACAAGTGAACAGTAACAATCGCGTGCAGCCGCAGCGTTACATGAATCCACCTGACATAAATCTGTTCAGTGGCACAGACGTTAAAAAACATACAATACAAATAGGTTTATTAATCTGAATGTAGAGCATGTCACGATGTGTAAGGTGGCCGCCTATATGAACGGACCGAGGGCTGAGAACAAGGCTACTGATCAGATAAATGATCGGTCAAACCTAAAATCATCAGGAAATGATAAAAACATCCCGATGGAGATTTTTATGGAGTGATTCTGCTTCAAACTGTACAGGGACGCGTGTGACCGTGACTCTTTCTTCAGTCAGAGCTGCAGCGTAAAGTGAAAACAAACTCAGGGTAGGACTAACCACCTATCCAGCAGGTTAGACCCACGGCGTATGTTGCCGCAGTAACTGACTCTCGGTTGCGCTGAACCTGCTTCTTGAAACTGAAACCCCAGAGTTTCCACCAACTCAGAGCGAACAAACTCTGGGTTGCCTCAAAACCAGCTACCTGAAACTGAATTGCATTAGTTCCATCTGTGCTTGTGAACGAGTGACATGATGTGTAACCTGAATCTGAACACTAACCCTGCGTTCCAAATCTCATACTCTTTTCCTTTTACTACACTACATACTAAAGTACAGAAGAGTTTTAGTCTTTTTACTACACTACATACTAAAGTACAGAAGAGTTTTAGTCTTTTTACTACACTACATACTAAAGTACAGAAGAGTTTTAGTCTTTTTACTACACTACATACTAAAGTACAGAAGAGTTTTAGTCTTTTTACTACACTACATACTAAAGTACAGAAGAGTTTTAGTCTTTTTACTACACTACTTACTAAAGTACAGAAGAGTTTTAGTCTTTTTACTACACTACATACTAAAGTACAGAAGAGTTTTAGTCTTTTTACTACGCTACATACTAAAGTACAGAAGAGTTTTAGTATTTTTACTACACTACATACTAAAGTACAGAAGAGTTTTAGTCTTTTTACTACACTACATACTAAAGCAAAGAAGAGTTTTAGGGCCACAGACAGGAGAGAGAAAAAAATCAGATAAGGAAGATTTTTCTTTTTTATCATTATGTCGAGAAATGTCAAAAATAAAGCCGAACACTCTTTTTTGATTTGATTTGATTCAATTTATTTCAGACATATCAAACATACAAAACAAAATGAAAAGCATGGAAATACAATAAACAAAAATTATGTTTTCACAGAAGAAATTAAAAATAAAATAAAACAAATTATCTGTATTGTTGAGATATGCCTGAAAAGGAGCAGGAAGAAGTATATACTTATGTAATCCTACCCCTTTTCCATAGTAAAATAAAAATAAAGAATAAAAATATTTATTAAACTAAAAAAAAGAAAAGAAATAATAATAATAAAAAATAAAAAATAAATAATAAAATTCTCTGTACCATTGGTGATACTATAATTGCCATTTATAAACTATACATACATACATACATACATCTTAATATACTATATAAAAATATATATATATATATATTATATATTTATACAATACATATATCCATATTTATATACATACACAATCAATATATCCATACAATCAGTATATATATCCATATAATTATAATTTCCTTCTTACTACACACCCTCATCCCTGTACCTATTGAAAATCATTGCTTTGAACCTTTTTTTAAACTGGATCATGTTTGGACATTGCTTTAGCTCCATGCTCATCCCATTCCACAGTTTCACACCCCCAATTGAGATGCAATGACATTTTAAAGTCATGCGTACAGCCAGTGTCTTAAAGTTTAACTGTTGCCTCAAATTGTAACCCCCTTCTCGGTCAAAGAAAAGCTTTTGAATGTTACCTGGTAGCAGATTATTTCTAGCTTTGAACATGATTTGAGCAACTTGATATTCAACCAGGTCATTGAACTTTATGATACGGGAATGTAAAAAGAGGAGGTTGGTGTGATCATAATATCCAGCTTTATTGATTATTCTTATGGCTCGTTTTTGTAATGTGACTAATGGTAGCAGTGAGCTTTTGTAAGTGGTCCCCCAGACCTCCACACAGTAATTTAAATAAGGTAAGATCATTGAGCAGTAAAGAATATGCAATGATTTTTGATCCAATATATGCTTTGCTTTACACAGGACTAAGATGCTTCGTGACAGTTTAGATTTAACATGTTTTATGTGAGGTTTCCAGCTGAGCTTATGGTCTATTAACACACCAAGGAATTTATTTACATACACTCTTTCAATTTTAACACCGTCTATCATAACATTTACGTCATTATTTAAATTACAATTTCCAAACAACATGATTTTTGTTTTACTTAGATTCAATGACAATTTATTATTGTCAAACCACGTTTTTAATTTGCTCATTTCAGTTGTAATTAACTCCAGAAGCTGCTGCAAGTCCTCTCCCGTACAAAAAATATTAGTGTCGTCTGCAAATAACACGAATTGTAAAATCTTTGATGTTTTGCATATATCATTAATGTAGAGAATAAAAAGAATTGGCCCTAATACTGACCCCTGGGGGACCCCACAAGCAATGTCCAAACAAGATGACATATGTTCACCCATCTTCACAAACTGTTGTCTGTTCTGTAAATAGCTCCTCAGCCAGTTTAATACCACCCCCCTGATACCATACCTTTCTAATTTATTGATTATTCTGTCATGATTTATGGTATCAAATGCTTTTTTGAGATCAATAAAAACACCGGCTGCATAATTCTTTTGGTCCAGGGAATTTGATATCTTTTCAATTAGCTCAATGACTGCTAATGAAGTGGATCGGTTGGGTCTGAAGCCGTATTGGCTGTCAGTTAGTAAATTGTGTTTATTGATGAATTTGTTAAATCTGCCAGCAAAGAGTTTTTCTAAAATTTTGGAAAATTGAGGAAGCAGTGAAACAGGCCTGTAGTTTGTGAAGTGGTGTTTGTCTCCAGTTTTGTACAGCGGTAAGACTTTTGCAATTTTCATTTTTTTGGGGAATTTACCAGTTTGAAATGATAAGTTACAGATGTGCGTAAGTGGTTTAGCAATTCCTTCAATGACATGTTTAACTATTCTCATGTCAATGTCATTATAGTCGGTAGAAGTCTTGTTTTTACAATTATGAACAATCTCTATAATTTCACTCTCTTCCACTGCTTTTAGAGACATTGATTTTGGATTAATGTCTATTAAATCATAATTATTGTCTTCAAAACTCACAGATCCTGGGTCATTAATTTTTTCTGCCAAATTTGGTCCCACATTTACGAAGAATTTGTTAAAACCATCAACCACATCATCCATATTATCTATTGTATTTTCTTTCTCCATAAAATACTCAGGGTAACCTGTATTTTTTGATCCATTACTAATAATACTATTTAGCACATTCCATAAACCTTTCATGTTGTTTTTGTTATTCTCTAGTAGTTTATTATAGTATTCTTTCTTACATATCCTCATTATACTGGTTAATTTATTTCTATACTTTTTATACTTATTTTCTGCTTCTGCAGTTGGATTTTTCATAAATTTTCTATACAGTGTATTTTTCTTTTTGCAGGCATTTTTTAATCCCTTATTGATCCACGGACTAGTTGTCTGTGTGTGTCCATCACTGTATTGTTTCACAGGACAGTGTTTGTCATAAAGTGATTTAAAAACGTTAAGAAATCCATTATATGCTTTGTCAGTATCTTCTACCTCATATATTACACTCCAATTCTGTTTCAGTAAGTCATTCCTTAATGCATTTATGTTTTCTTTGGTTCTCAGTCTTTTGTATTTAAAATGACTGGTGTTCTTTGGTTTCATATAATTACAGTGATAAACAACAAAAACAGGCAAATGGTCACTGATGTCACTGTATAGCAGTCCGCTTACTGTATTGCTATCCATAGTATTTGTGAATATATTGTCTATTAATGTTGCCGAATGAGAAGTAATTCTACTAGGTCTTGTTATTGTAGGATATAGACCCATACTGTACATAGTATTGATAAATTCCTCTGTCATTTTATGTTTTTTTGGATTCAAAAGGTCAATATTATAATCCCCACATATGAAAATATTCTTTTGCAATGGTAATGTGAACATATTTTCCATCCAATCTTTAAATATTTCAATGTTCGATCCGGGAGCTCTGTATATACAACTGACAATAACATTCTTGGTCTTTTCCATACATATTTCTATTGTAACACATTCCAATAAATCATCAACCGCTGTTGTCATGTTTTCCACAACCTTGTATTTCAGTCTTTTGTCCACATAGATAGCCACACCTCCTCCACTTTTTTTGCCTCTGTTAGTATAATTCAGTTCATAACCATCAATCCCAAAGTCCACACCTTTCTCAGTGCTGATCCAAGTCTCTGATATTGCAATAATATTAAATGGAATCTTGAATAGCTTTATATATTCTTTTATGCTGTGGAAGTTGGCATATAAACTTCTGCTATTAAAGTGGATAATTGACATGTTGTTTACTGATTGGAAATGTATATTAAATTGCTCATCTGTGTAATAACTGCAGCTGTTTTTGAAATTGTTAAGTAAGTTGTTATCCGGATCAATGTCATTTTCTATGTCTTGTGAGTTATGCTCTGTATATGCAAAGGATTCTAGTTCTGTTAAAGAAACAGGATTGCTGTCAGGAAATGTCATGGTGAATTGTGAATTCCATTACCTTGATTTTTTTTTTCCTTCGCATCATCCTAGGTTCTGTTCGCCATCCAAAGCATGAATAACTGTTCATCTGAATTTATCCAGGTCTTCGAGCTCCTTTACCATGACGACTTTAGCTTCTTCGGGAGATCCGTTCATCTTTATCCATATTTTACAGTTCCTTGTCCACGTAGCTTGTATCTTATTTTGTTTTTTTAGGATACGTGCCTGCCTTGCAGTATCCGCATTTTTCTTTGTCAGGTGGTCGTTTAAGAACACATTAGTCCCCCGCAGCTTCCTGGCCTGGCTCAGTAGTTCAGCTTTTGCTTTTCTATTTACAAAGCGCATTATGATGATCGGTTTGGCTTTGTTGTCTTTTCGAGGCAGTGTGTGACATGCTGAGATGGCATTTGCTTGTAAGATCATGCTCTGGCTTTCGAAAAATTGAAGGACTTGTTGTTCTAATGACTCTAGCTCCCTTGGTTGGGCTTCTTCACCTCTACCCCCACCTGTCACTCGGGCATAGGTTTGATGTTTTGTCACAAGTCCGCTTATTATCAAATCATCCATTCTTGAGTATTGCTCCAAGTCATCGACTCGTCGTTCTAGGACAGTAATTTTCATATCCTTCTCCTTTATTTTTACCTTCAGCTGCCGCACTTCCTCCATTAGTCCAAGTAGTTGTGTTTGTTGTTTTGCCACTTTGCTTATTTCCGCCGACAGATAGTCAAGAGATTTCCTTATCTCCTCCATCTCGTCCTCGTTCGGCTGGTTCGGCTGGTTTTTCTTTGGTGGCATGATGTCTCTTGTATCTTCTCGCTGCTAACATTAGCCAGTTAGCCGCTAACCGTACGCCCCGGAGCCAGCTGCTGATGACGGCCCGGGTGGAGAGCTCCGTGCTCGGTCACAGAATGAGGGAGGAAGCGGTGTCCGTCTCTATACAGCCTTGTTTTCAACGTGTATTTTACAGCTACGTCAGGCTTTAGTGTAAGTCCAGGGGGGTAAACCCATACAACGAGTTCCGACAATTCCAAAGGGAACAAAAAGTCGAGATAGGATACTTATTTCGGCGTTAGATTGGCCGCGTGTGTGTATCGACTCGATCAATCCTGTCTGTCTGTAGCGTTCTCCAAAAATTTAACTTGAATATGATCAGGTAATTATGTTGTTATTTGAGAATTTAATCAAATAAAGTCTAATTTTTCTGTGCTGAAAGTTCATACCATTTATTAAAAAAAAAATTTAGCGTTCTTTGCACAGCGCTCACAAAGCCTCAGGAGCTCCGTACCTTTCCATTACTTTGGCTGATTACCCAACAGCCTAACAAATGGCTTCTAATGCCCCT
>CASHTC010001506.1:12500-15000 GCA_949357725.1 Hyperoplus immaculatus | reverse complement strand
TCCTAACCTTATGACTCTTAATGTATTTATTTTAACGCTTAGCCTTTAATATAATGCGTTTAAAGCTTAGAAAAGACTATAGAAGCTCGTGATACATGTTGATCTAATGAGGCGTTCGCGGTCTCTCAGCCGGAACTTCTAAATCAACTCAGAAATGTGTTTTTAAAACCCTTAAGGCTTAAGCCGTGTGTGATCGTATCGATAAGGATCTAAACATCTTCATATCCGGGTCTGTACTCCGGTTAATCTGCTATCCAGGACGTTTACGGGAACGTTTAATTCGTTTATCAGACGTTAAAACAGCTGTTCAACATCCTCAGTAGCGAAAAAAACAAGAAACAAGCTCCGGACGAAATTAAATGGTTCAAATGTTTCAAACCGTGAATGCACCATGAGAATAAACGTTTCACTCACCACTGAAGCAAGCGCTCCGTCAATAATCCATCGATGCCTTTGATTTGATCACCGCCGATCGATAGATGCGTTTGTGATTGTGAGACACTTTGGTCTGACTGTCTGTCTGTCTGTCTCCACCCGCCGCGGCAAACTGAGAAACTAAGAACAAAAAAAAAAAAGGAAAAAAAATCTTGTACGAGGACGTCCGGCTGTGCTGCGTTCAAGCTCCCGCGGAAAACTCAGAATTCAATCCATCTTTACTTCAGACTCTCAAATGGGTCCTTGGAAATAGCCTACATTTCGTTCACCTCATAGCATAATTGCCTCAAATCATATTTACTCTACTCTATTCTACTTTTCATCTACATCTACTCTATTCTACATCTACTCTATCCTACATCTACTCTTCTCTACATCACGTCCGGCTGTGCTGCGTTCAAGCTCCCGCGGAAAACTCCGGATTCAATCAATCTGTCTGTAGCCTATTTCAAGTTAAAGGCCTACTTCACCGGTTGCAATATGAAGGTGTGTTGAACTCGGAGATCCTATTTAGTATAAATGTGCAAAAACAAATTAAATCGGATCATCCTAGCCTGAGAAAAGGCAGAAAGAGTGTTTTATGGTCTCACTGTCCAACCCTACAGTTTCCTTCTTGTGACATCACAGTAAGGGTTAGGATTAACAGGACAGCTGGGCCAAGGGAAGACTGAGGGAAGAAAAACCTCATTCATTATATTATAATAGTTATTGTATAATGATAGAACGCCTGTTCCGTATGGGTGAAGTATTCCTTTAAGTCAAATGTATTTAAATAGCACATTTAAAACAGCCGAGGCGACCAAAGTGCTGTACAGTAACATGAGTAAAATACGTTACATCCAAAACATACAGACACAATATAAAAGCCAAAATGAAAACTAAATTAAAACACAAAACAACAGTAAACATTCTAGTAGACAATTTAATTCAGACATTTCAGACTCTCAAATGGGTCCTTAGAAACAGCCTACATTAGAACAGTTAAGGAATTAGGCCACACGAATGAAATGTATATATAAAAAATTACAAAAATATACCCACAATATGTGATGAATTTGTCACTTTAAGAATTTGTGTGGCAGTGTCACTACTTCAGAATAGTGCTAAGAATGATCATGGAAAGTTTAGTTGATGTAAGTGCTTTAGAAGTTGAGATTTTTGGTTCAGAGTATTGAAGAAAATAATAATAATAATGTTGAGATAATGTCCGTTAAAGATGGTTGTACAGGAGAAATATACAGACGCAAACAGACAAGGTTTAGTCAAATAAACACCTGAATGTACATGTTGGACCTTTGATTTATACTAGTATGAAAGAAGACATGTTATGGAAGAGAGGGAGAGAGAGGGAGAGAGAGAGAGAGGGAGAGAGAGAGAAGGGGAGAGAGAGAGGGAGAGAGAGAGAGAGAGAGGGAGAGAGAGAGAGAGAGAGTATGAAAGAAGACATGTTATGGAAGATAGACAGACAGAAATCTCAAAACTGACCACTGCTTGAAAAAACAATGTTCACCCAACACACACACACACACACACACACACACACGTGCACACACACACACACACACACACACACACACACGTGCACACACACACACACACACACACACAGTGTCTGGCCCTGAACCAGTTTTACAACGTGCTAATCTATTTTTCTTTGCGATTTCTTTCTATGTAAATATTTGAGTGTTTCTGTGCGCATGACTCCACCTCTCAGGTAACACAAGCGGATGTTTAACCTGCAGACGCTCCTCATGCAAACCCTCAGCACATTTTGAATAAGAAAAACATGTCATTTAATTGTTTTAATACAGAAAGTCCTCATACAATATGCAGCAAGTGGACATTAAAGGTGCAGTGTGTAATATGACATCATCAAGAAAGTTCTACAAAGTTCTAGAATGCAACGCTCCCTGGGTAACCCCACCCCTTTAGAATAATAACAGAAGCTACAGTGGCCTTCAAGGACAAGAACAATTCTAAATTTTAAACAATGCACCTGATGACATTCCAACTATGACACTTCCAACATGGCGGCGCCATGCCTCGGTCCAAAGTATGGAGAAAT
>CASHTC010001506.1:2500-7500 GCA_949357725.1 Hyperoplus immaculatus | reverse complement strand
TGCATAAAACACAAGACATTGTTTAATAATATTTGTGGAAGTTATATGTGTTTTTTTTATAATTCATAATAATTGACGGTCCATGAGATTTGCTTTTTATAAGTGTGTTTTCAGCTAAAGTAATTTTGTAATATTTGATATGTTTTGGCCATATGCTTTTATTTTTGTGACGTAATGACACGCGCCATTTTCAGTTTGGAAGACAGACAGCTGCCCACAGGCACGGGAAGACAGACAGCTGCCCACAGGCACGGGAAGACAGACAGCTGCCCACAGGCACGGGAGCATGATATATCTTTACCGCGTGACTTTGTATATTTTTTTTACCTTTTTTCAGTAAATGTCATTCGCGTCAGACTAAGTTACTGCGCCCACAGCTGGATTGTGGTATCGAACATTTAAGTATACAGACGGAATGCCACTACACTAAAAATTAGTAAAAGTTATGTCAACCTTATATTCTCTGTTCAAAAGGTTATTCAGACAGTTCAACATTTCGACCGATTTGGTTTTGTCGACAAGAAATATGACCTAACAAGAAATAGTCAGGACAACTTTTATTGTTTGAAATTCTTAGCATTTAGAAGTTGTTATACATATAAAAAGTACATTGTCATTACATATGATTTAAGTCTCAACTAAAGATAGTTTGAAGGGACCTACATGACACCTCGTTGACTTTTTATTTTCTGCTTAACATTTGTGTGTTCATTAAAAAAAAAATATCTGAAGAAAAAAAGATAATTAGTTAGCTCAAATGTAGGCAGTTCTCCTTCAAACTTAAAACTGTACTATGTAACCTTGCTTTTCCAATTGTACTTTAGCGCCGCCTCTGGTAAAAAGTGGTCATTACAGCACATTGTCCTGTCTTACTGTAATTCACAAAGATCCTTTTCAAAACAAAACAATTTTCCCCGCTATAGCAAAACCGCCAAAATAAAACCAGATACTTATAGCTTGGAGACAGTGACTATTTTTTTTTTTTACATTATTTTTGGCATTTTCAAGCTTTATTAGACAGTACAGAGTTGAAATGGGGAGACAGAGAGAGAGAGAGAGAGAGAGAGAGAGAGAGAGAGAGGGGGGATGACCTGCAGTAAAGGTCCACGGGTCAGATTTGAACCCGCGACCACTGCAACGAAGGCCGGAGCCGATATGGCACACACTCTATCCACTACACCACCGGAGCGCCCCAATATTGATTATTATTTGAAAGCAATAACAATGTCATCAAAAACACTATGAATGAACTTGAACGACATATTAACATATTTTTTCCAGTTTCAGACTTTTGTAAAATGATAAAGAATATAATAATAACGAATATTGACAAATTCAAACTTCTGTGATCCATAACTCTTCAGTAAAACGTTATTAAAACCTTAACTTCTCCATCTTTGCTATGGTCATAAGGCAGACAGACAGACAGGCAGACAAACAGGCAGACAGACAGACAGACAGACAGACAGACAGACAGACAGGCAGACAGACAGACAGACAGACAGACAGACAGACAGACAGACAATGGGCTCCAATCTCATTTTGACTGAAAGGGTTAAGGATAGATATATGGATGGTTGGATAGACAGATAGATAGATAGATAGATAGATAGATAGATAGATAGATAGATAGATAGATAGATAGATAGATAGATAGATAGATAGATAGATAGATAGATAGATAGATAGATAGATAGATAGATAGATAGATAGATAGATAGATAGATAGATGGATGGACGGACGGACGGACGGACGGACGGACGGACAGACAGACCAGACAGACCATAATGTCCTCAGAACAGAGCGGGGTTTTTCCTGATTATTGAAATATAGAAAAATTCCACACGCACACACACACACACACACACACACACACCGAACACACACACACACACACACACACACACACACACACACACACACACCGAACACACCGAACACACACACACACACCGAACCCACACACACATTTAAATACTCAGTTTCTCTCCTAATTTTAGAGTTTTTTCCGGTCAGACTCAGTTCCTCTCTCGGTCAGTATAATGAAGAATCTACAGAAACAGAACAACAGCTGACGGGACGAAACTTCGTTGGTTCCTAAATCGTCGTGAGATACACATGACCTGCTGCACTGATTATACCAGGGTTCCTTAGGCTTAAAGCTATAGTGCGTAACTTTTTATATATAAATTAACGTCTGTTACATTCAAGGCTTCGGCCAAAAAGGAGTTGACACAAACTGACACTGGTGCAGGAGCTCAGAAAAATCCCAAGAAGAAGAGCCCAAGAAATGTTTCAGTTGTTGATTCTACTGCTAAGAAAAAAAAACCTGGACGTACAGCAGAAGGTATAAAATCCATGTGCCATCACTGAAGGCTTTACCTCATGTAGATGCACCGACAGTGTTGTTGTAATTACTCAGAATTCCTCATGGGGGGACGACAGAAGTTACGCACTATAGCTTTAAGGCAAGTTAGGTATAAGTATTTTATCTCATTTTAAAGCCACTGAAATGAAAAATTAAAGACCAATTTTACAAGAAATCTCAACTTCTAAAGCACTTACATCCACTAAACTTTCCATAGTCATTCTCAGCACTATATCTGTCTGCCTGTCTGTCTGTCATCCTGTCTGTCTGTCTGTCTGTCTATCTGTCTGTCTGTCTGTCTGTCTGTCTGTCTGTCTGTCTGTCTGTCTATCTAAACTTTCCATAATCATTCTCAGCACTATTCTGAAGGTTATTACAGAAGGATTTGTTCATATGTTGTTCACTGTCTGATTTATGAGACATTTCCTTCTTAAAAACATGTTGAAAATGTATTTTTAAGATCTGTACAAAGTATCACAACCATGATCAGAGGAGGAACAGAGTAACAGGAAGAAAGGAGAAAACTGGCCGAGCAGAAAGAGGAAGCAGAATCGAGATCATTAACACACACACACACACACACACACACACACACACACACACACACACACACACACACAGACACAGAAACACACACACACACACACACACACGCACACACACACACACACACATTTTATTTCAATGCCAGTTAATCATTAGCATCAGAGATGTAAGTGCTTTACAAGTTGAGAATTTTTCTTTCAGACTTTTGAAAAAAACTGATGTTGAGATAATGTCCGTTAAAGATGGTTGTATAGGAGAAATATACAGACGCAAACAGACAAGGTTTAGTCAAATAAACACCTGAATGTACATGTTGGACCTTTGATTTATACTAGTATGAAAGAAGACATGTTATGGAAGAGAGGGAGAGAGAGGGAGAGAGAGAGAGTATGAAAGAAGACATGTTATGGAAGATACATATATAATTACGAAATGCTTTCCATTGAGCATTTGGGAATTTTCAGATATACGATCTAATTAAATAATTTTTCTTAAACAATGTCCTTAGAAACCTGTAAAGTGGAGTACGCCATGTTAGCTGTTTATTCTATTTTGTCTATTGTTTTTGTGTTCTTTAAAACAAATCCAAAAATAAAGTATTAAAGCTGCAGTGTGTAGAATCTTGGGTTTTACTTTCTAGCAGATTTTGTAGAAAGTAATTATAATATCCATAAGTACATTTAATTTAGTGCATAATAGCTGAAAAAAAATATTTTTTCCCTTAGAAAGGGTCTCATATATGTCCATATTTCTGCATATTTTGGACCAAGGCCTAGTGCCGCCATCTTGAAAGTGTCATAGTTGGAATGTCATCAGGTGCATTGTTTAGAATTTAGAATTGTTCTTGTCCTTGAAGGCCACTGTAGCTTCTGTTATTATTCTAAAGGGTTGGGGTTACCCAGGGAGTGTTGCATTCTAGAACTTTGTAGAACTTTCTTGATGATGTCATATTACACACTGCACCTTTAATAAAAAAACTAAATTACAAGTTTGCAAAACAATTTTACTAAATTTGGTCCAAAATAGTAAAAAAGAATTCATTTTATTTCAGAAACTTGTGAATCAAACGTGATACAGTCGGCCTTATAGTGTTAAAGTACTTTCACTTTGACTCTTAGAGAGGGTTAGGTGATTATAATTAGACTGCTCACACACACACACTCACACCCACCCACACACACACATACACACACACACACACACACACACACACACACACACCCCGAGCAGTTTGCACTATTTCAACATGAACCCACAATGACACTTTTCAACTGCAGCTTCCCTATTTCATCCACTAACAAATTAGTTACAAAAGGACTTAGTTACAACATTTAAAAGATTTTGTCTGTCTGTCTGTCTGTCTGTCTGTCTGTCTGTCTGTCTGTCTCTCTGTCTGTCTGTCTAGCTGTCTGTCTGTGTGTATTAACAACAGTTTTTTTTCAGCTCACACACAGTACAGAAAGGTAGTGGATCATGAGGAGATATTCACTGATTTTGACCAAAAAGTGACTTTGACAACAAGC
Organism: Hyperoplus immaculatus; assembly: GCA_949357725.1. NCBI lineage: Eukaryota > Metazoa > Chordata > Actinopteri > Uranoscopiformes > Ammodytidae > Hyperoplus > Hyperoplus immaculatus. The sequence goes on along the minus strand of CASHTC010001506.1, from coordinate 3,062 downwards.
GTTCTCCAGAATCACTGACTGCACCTTTAAGCCAGTACTCATGTGTGTAACTACACTCAACAAAAATATAAACGCAACACTTTTGTTTTTGCTCCCATTTTTCATGAGATGGACTTAAAGATCTAAAATTCAGAGTGGCCTTTTATTGTGGACAGTCTAAGGTACACCTGTGCACTAATCATGATGTCAGATCAGCATCTTGATGTGGCACACCTGTGAGGAAGGATGGATTATCTCAGCAAAGCAGAAGTGCTCACTATCACACATTTAGACAGATTTGTGAACAATGTTTGAGAGAAATGGTAATATTGTGTATCTGGAATGAATTTTAGATCTTTAAGTCCATCTCATGAAAAATGGGAGCAAAAACAAAAGTGTTGCGTTTATATTTTTGTTGAGTGTAGTTTGGTCTCATATTTCTTGGTGTTTTAAGCCCAGAATTGTTCAGTTAAAAAGAAAAATATTCCTTTCATAACTTTCTCTCTCTCTGTCTGATCGGAGGTGAAAGCTGCCAGCCATAGCAATGACATCAGCAGACCTCCACCCAGACACACACACACAC
>CASHTC010001505.1:576146-585850 GCA_949357725.1 Hyperoplus immaculatus | reverse complement strand
AGAGAGAGAGAGAGAGAGAGAGAGAAAAAATAATAATAATAATAATTCGACACGGACATTATATTTAAATGGGCGGGGGCTTAATGTCACGTGGGCGGGGCTTAGCAGTGACATCATAGGGTTCAGTCTGGCGTTGCCTGGCTACAGAGCGGTGTGAGCGTGGCGGGGAACATCAGGACCTTAGCCGTCATGAAGGAGAGATCAGGCAGAGAGAGAATCACCGCCGAGGCCTCAGAGGACAGGTTCTCCTCTCTCCGAGGCTTCCTGCAAGAGAATAGGACAAGAAGAATTATAGTATTGTGTGTGTGTGTGGGTGTGTAGGGGTGTGTGTGTGTGTGTGTGTGTGTGTGTGTGTGTGTGTGTGTGTGTAGGGGTGTGTGTGTGTGTGTGTGACTGTGAGAGTGTGTGTGTGTATGATTTTCTTCCTGGAACACAATACAACAAGAAGAATTAATAGTATTGTGTGTGTATGTGTGTGTGTGTGTGTGTGTGTGTGTGTAGGGGTGTGTGTGTGTGTGTGTGTGTAGGGGTGTGTGTGTGTGTGTGTGTGTGTGTGTAGGGGTGTGTGTGTGTGTGTGTGTGTGTGTGTGTGTGTGTGTGTGTGTGTGTAGGGGTGTGTGTGTGTGTGTGTGTGTGTGTGTGTGTGTGTGTGTAGGGGTGTGTGTGTGTGACTGTGAGAGTGTGTGTATGTTTTTCTTCCTGGAACACAATACAACAATAAGAATTATAATTATATATAGAAGTTAAAAAGCGATTTTTTGCAGGTCACTCCAAGACACTTTTACATCAAATCAAAATAGGAAATAAAATTTAAATTAAATATAAGGTTTGGAGTGAAGTCATTTATATTTCTTAAATAATTTGGATTATTTTTTAAGAGAACATACAACTGAAAAAGTGAACACAAAAACAAAAGAGAAATGTCTCCTCTCTCCTTAGCTTCCTGTATAAACAACACATGCGTTCACAAAATAAACTCCACACATTAAACTACAAAACTACTGCCTCCACAAGTATTGCCGAACAGTGAAAGTACAGCACTACATTGCGTATTTCATAAAAAATACACACCTCTCCCTCCCTTTCTCCTCCCCCTCTCCCTCCCTTTCTCCTCCCCCTCTCTTTCTCCCTCCCTCTCTCTACACCGCTATCCAACTCGTACTACAACATTTTAATAAAATAAATCTATGCATTTTTTATTTTATTATTTCAGGAAAATCGCACACTAATCAACAGTCAAGCTGTAAGTGAGCCAGAGTTAGAGGCTAGGCTACATGTGTTGTCCCCTGCTTGATATTCAAAAGGCAACCTAAAATGACAGAAAAATGAATTGATAGACAGTGTGTGTTAACCGATCCCCCGTACCATGTAGTGGTGCTGGTTTTCTCCATGGTGGAAATGAGTGAGAGTGAGTGTGTGTGTCACTGTCTGTCACTTTCTGTCTGTCTGTCTGTCTATGTCACTGTGTGTGTGTGTGTGTGTGTGTCACTGTCTATCTGTGTGTGCGCGTGTGTCACTGTGTGTGTGTGTGTGTGTGTCACTGTCTGTCACTTTCTGTCTGTCTGTCTGTCTATCTATGTCACTGTGTGTGTGTGTGTGTGTGTGTGTGTCACTGTCTGTGTGTGTGTGCGCGTGTCACTGTGTGTGTGTGTGTCTGTCTGTCTGTCTGTCTGCGTGCGTGCGTGCGTGTCACTGTCCGTCTGGTCTGTGTGTGCGCGCGTGCCACTGTGCGTGTGTGTGCATGTGTGTGTCTGTCTGTCTGTCTGTGTGTCTGTCTGTCTGTCTGTCTGTCTGTGTGTCTGTCTGTGTGTCTGTACCGTGTAGCGGTGCTGGTTTTCCCCATGGTGGACATCAGTGAGAGTGTGTCTGTCTGTCTGTCTGTCTGTCTGTACCGTGTAGCGGTGCTGGTTTTCCCCATGGTGGACATCAGTGAGAGTGTGTCTGTCTGTCTGTCTGTACCGTGTAGCGGTGCTGGTTTTCCCCATGGTGGACATCAGTGAGAGTGTGTCTGTCTGTCTGTGTGTCTGTGTGTCTGTACCGTGTAGCGGTGCTGGTTTTCTCCATGGTGGACATCAGTCTGGCGAAAGCATCGGCCACTCTGCTGCCGGAGCCTCCCTCTAGTTTAGCTGTGGTCAGTTCATACAACTCTGGGTCCACACCTGGGGGAGGGGGGGGGGGGGGAAGAGAGGGAGGGAGGGAGAGGGAGGGAGGGAGGGAGAGGGAGGGAGAGGAGGGAGAGAGAGGGAGAGAGAGAGGAGGGGAGGGAGAGAGTGAGAGAGAGGGAGAGGGAGGGAGAGAGGGAGAGGGAGAGAGGGAGGGAGAGAGGGAGAGAGAGAGAGGGAGTGAGGGAGGGAGAGAGAGAAGGAGAGAGGGAGGGAGAGAGGAGGGGAGGGAGAGAGGGAGAGGGAGAGAGAGGGAGAGAGAGAGAGGGAGTGAGGAGGGGAGGGAGAGGGAGAGAGGGAGAGAGGAGGGGGAGAGAGGAGGGAGGGAGGGGGAGAGAGAGAGGGAGGGAGAGAAAGGGATGGAGGGAGAGAGAGAGAGGAAGGGAGGGAGAGAGAGAGAGAGGGAGGGAGAGAGAAGGAGGGAGGGAGAGAGAGAAAGGGGAGGGAGAGGGAGGGGGAGAGAGAGGGAGGGAGTTAGACAGAGAGGGAGGGAGGGAGAGAGAGAGGGAGAGAGAGAGAGGGATGGAGAGAGAGAGAGCGAGAGGGAGAGAGGGGAGGGAGAGGGAGGGAGAGGGAGAGAAAGGGATGGAGGGAGAGAGAGAGAAGGAGAGGGAGAGAAAGGGATGGAGGGAGAGAGAGAGAGGGAGGGAGGGAGAGAGAGAGAGAGAGGGAGGGAGAGAGAGAAGGAGGGAGGGAGAGAAGGAGGGAGGGAGAGGGGGGGAGAGAGAGAGAGTTTAGCCATGGTCAGTTCATACAGTTCAGGGTCCACACCTAGAGCAGGGGAGAGGGATATGATATGGCAATGTCAATAAAAAATACAAAAAAATATATTACAATTTAATTTTCCTTTTAATTGCTCAAACACTATTATACGTTGAATGTGTTTATTGGACTGCTGTTGCCTAAAACACTTGAAAAAAGCTGACGGAAAAAGGCACTAGGTGGACACAGGGCCTAACTTCCGGGAAGATTTTGTGTATGGATCGATAGATTACTTTTCCTACTCAACCTGCCCCACAATGCATTGCGTCTTTTCAAACAACATAAAAGTTTTTTTTTTTTCTAATTCTTTACTGCTTCCGTATACTTCAGTGTAAACGGTCCGACGAACCTCACATACACAATGGATGGTTAAGTAGACAGTATGTAGTACATACATGTTGAGTATGTAGGAGGGAGGACGTTAGTAGGGCTTTTAGTATGTAGTATATACATGTTGAGTGTAGGAGGGAGGACGTTAGTAGGGCTTTTAGTATGTAGTATATACATGTTGAGTATGTAGGAGGGAGGACGTTAGTAGGGCTTTTAGTATGTAGTATATACATGTTGAGTATGTAGGAGGGAGGACGTTAGTAGGGCTTTTAGTATGTAGTATATACATGTTGAGTATGTAGGAGGGAGGACGTTAGTAGGGCTTTTACAACACAGCCATTTAAACCAAAGTTTGGTCCAGTTGTTAGTTTAGTCGAGTGTTAGCAGTGAAAGAGATGAGATGTACAAATCCCTGTAAACCCAAATCCACTAAACCCCCTTTAACTATGTAGTGTGTGGAGTTAGTTTCATGATAGCATGTCTGTCTGTCTGTCTGTCTGTCTGTCTGTCTGTCTGTGGAGTTAGTTTCATGATAGCAAGTCTGTCTGTCTGTCTGTCTGTCTGTCTGTCTGTCTGTCTGTGGAGTTAGTTTCATGATAGCAAGTCTGTCTGTCTGTCTTTCTGTCTGTCTGTCTGTCTGTCTGTCTGTGGAGTTAGTTTCATGATAGCATGTCTGTCTGTCTGTGGAGTTAGTTTCATGATAGCATGTCTGTCTGTCTGTCTGTCTGTCTGTGGAGTTAGTTTCATGATAGCAAGTCTGTCTGTCTGTCTGTCTGTCTGTGGAGTTAGTTTCATGATAGTAAAGCATCTGAAAAAAATTATAGGCATATTTATCAATCCACATTAGTTTGATGAACTTGTTTAGACGAGGCCATGGGCTGTGCTCTGGTTCTTATGACACAATAAGTATTTTGAACCAATCACAGCAGTGCTCTGACCGAACATTCTACAAAAACAATGACTGTTGCCAAGGAGACTGTTTGATACAGCCACGCCCACACAGTCATATCAAACGGTCTAGAGAGTAAAAAAGCAGTATTTTTAAACTCATTTTTATAATATTTATGAATATTTATATTCAATCTAATTTTTGTGAAAGCTTATAAAGACACACTCTGTCACTCATGTCAATAACAGGGTCCAAAAGGGAATAAGCCTGAATATAAGGAAAGAAATCATCATGGGCCCCTCAACTAGTAGGGGAGAAATACAAAAGCATAAGAAAACAGCATTAGTAGCTCTGTCTAAGGGGCTTCATGATGAGCCTTTAGGGCCCCCAGACACATACAGCAATACGATTTATATGTGTAAATTGTATACTGTTCATAAACAGTAGCTTTCCACCCTGAATCTGTTGCAATGGGCCCCTCCATCATAGAACATGAGTCTGCAGACCAATCTACTGTGTTTACAGTTGCAGAGTAAAGAGTGCTGCCTGCTGAAGAAAAATCTGAAAAATAATGTTCCTTCTGCATCTCAGGATTTGATATAGCCTCTAAATTTCCCCCTCAAAGTGCACTTGAGTGGCCTTTAAGAGTCTGCACCCAGTGGCCCATCATCTCATGAACCGTCTACGAACCAACTGGATTCAACAATCTGTTTTCTTTTTGCGGGGAGCATGCACAAGAAATATGTATTAGAAAAAAAAAAATAAATAAATCGTTAAGGCCGCCACTGACTGCACTACATACTAAAGTACAGAAGAGTTTTAGTCTTTTTACTACACTACATACTAAAGTACAGAAGAGTTTTAGTCTTTTTACTACACTACATACTAAAGTACAGAAGAGTTTTAGTCTTTTTACTACACTACATACTAAAGTACAGAAGAGTTTTAGTCTTTTTACTACACTACATACTAAAGTACAGAAGAGTTTTAGTCTTTTTACTACACTACATACTAAAGTACAAAAGAGTTTTAGTCTTTTTACTACACTACATACTAAAGTACAGAAGAGTTTTAGTCTTTTTACTACACTACATACTAAAGTACAAAAGAGTTTTAGTCTTTTTACTACACTACATACTAAAGCACAGAAGAGTTTTAGTCTTTTTACTACACTACATACTAAAGTACAGAAGAGTTTTAGTCTTTTTACTACACTACATACTAAAGTACAAAAGAGTTTTAGTCTTTTTACTACACTACATACTAAAGTACAGAAGAGTTTTAGTCTTTTTACTACACTACATACTAAAGTACAAAAGAGTTTTAGTCTTTTTACTACACTACATACTAAAGCACAGAAGAGTTTTAGTCTTTTTACTACACTACATACTAAAGTACAAAAGAGTTTTAGTCTTTTTACTACACTACATACTAAAGCACAGAAGAGTTTTAGTCTTTTTACTACACTACATACTAAAGTACAGAAGAGTTTTAGTCTTTTTACTACACTACATACTAAAGTACAGAAGAGTTTTAGTCTTTTTACTACACTACATACTAAAGTACAGAAGAGTTTTAGTCTTTTTACTACACTACATACTAAAGTACAGAAGAGTTTTAGTCTTTTTACTACACTACATACTAAAGTACAGAAGAGTTTTAGTCTTTTTACTACACTACATACTAAAGTACAGAAGAGTTTTAGTCTTTTTACTACACTACATACTAAAGTACAGAAGAGTTTTAGTCTTTTTTACTGCACTACATACTAAAGTACAGAAGAGTTTTAGTCTTTTTACTACACTACATACTAAAGTACAGAAGAGTTTTAGTCTTTTTACTACACTACATACTAAAGTACAGAAGAGTTTTAGTCTTTTTACTACACTACATACTAAAGTACAGAAGAGTTTTAGTCTTTTTACTACACTACACACTAAAGTACAGAAGAGTTTTAGTCTTTTTACTACACTACATACTAAAGTACAGAAGAGTTTTAGTCTTTTTACTACACTACATACTAAAGTACAGAAGAGTTTTAGTCTTTTTACTACACTACATACTAAAGTACAGAAGAGTTTTAGTCTTTTTACTACACTACATACTAAAGTACAGAAGAGTTTTAGTCTTTTTACTACACTACACACTAAAGTACAGAAGAGTTTTAGTCTTTTTACTACACTACATACTAAAGTACAGAAGAGTTTTAGTCTTTTTACTACACTACATACTAAAGTACAGAAGAGTTTTAGTCTTTTTACTACACTACATACTAAAGTACAGAAGAGTTTTAGTCTTTTTACTACACTACATACTAAAGTACAGAAGAGTTTTAGTCTTTTTACTACACTACATACTAAAGTACAGAAGAGTTTTAGTCTTTTTACTACACTACATACTAAAGTACAGAAGAGTTTTAGTCTTTTTACTACACTACATACTAAAGTACAGAAGAGTTTTAGTCTTTTTACTACACTACATACTAAAGCACAGAAGAGTTTTAGTCTTTTTACTACACTACATACTAAAGTACAGAAGAGTTTTAGTCTTTTTACTACACTACATACTAAAGTACAGAAGAGTTTTAGTCTTTTTACTACACTACATACTAAAGTACAGAAGAGTTTTAGTCTTTTTACTACACTACATACTAAAGTACAGAAGAGTTTTAGTCTTTTTACTACACTACATACTAAAGTACAGAAGAGTTTTAGTCTTTTTACTACACTACATACTAAAGTACAGAAGAGTTTTAGTCTTTTTACTACACTACATACTAAAGTACAGAAGAGTTTTAGTCTTTTTACTACACTACATACTAAAGCACAGAAGAGTTTTAGTCTTTTTACTACACTACATACTAAAGTACAGAAGAGTTTTAGTCTTTTTACTACACTACATACTAAAGTACAGAAGAGTTTTAGTCTTTTTACTACACTACATACTAAAGCACAGAAGAGTTTTAGTCTTTTTACTACACTACATACTAAAGCACAGAAGAGTTTTAGTCTTTTTACTACACTACATACTAAAGCACAGAAGAGTTTTAGTCTTTTTACTACACTACATACTAAAGTACAGAAGAGTTTTAGTCTTTTTACTACACTACATACTAAAGTACAGAAGAGTTTTAGTCTTTTTACTACACTACATACTAAAGTACAGAAGAGTTTTAGTCTTTTTACTACACTACATACTAAAGTACAGAAGAGTTTTAGTCTTTTTACTACACTACATACTAAAGTACAGAAGAGTTTTAGTCTTTTTACTACACTACATACTAAAGTACAGAAGAGTTTTAGTCTTTTTACTACACTACATACTAAAGTACAGAAGAGTTTTAGTCTTTTTACTACACTACATACTAAAGTACAGAAGAGTTTTAGTCTTTTTACTACACTACATACTAAAGTACAGAAGAGTTTTAGTCTTTTTACTACACTACATACTAAAGTACAGAAGAGTTTTAGTCTTTTTACTACACTACATACTAAAGTACAGAAGAGTTTTAGTCTTTTTACTACACTACATACTAAAGTACAGAAGAGTTTTAGTCTTTTTACTACACTACATACTAAAGCACAGAAGAGTTTTAGTCTTTTTACTACACTACATACTAAAGTACAGAAGAGTTTTAGTCTTTTTACTACACTACATACTAAAGTACAGAAGAGTTTTAGTCTTTTTACTACACTACATACTAAAGTACAGAAGAGTTTTAGTCTTTTTACTACACTACATACTAAAGTACAGAAGAGTTTTAGTCTTTTTACTACACTACATACTAAAGTACAGAAGAGTTTTAGTCTTTTTACTACACTACATACTAAAGTACAGAAGAGTTTTAGTCTTTTTACTACACTACATACTAAAGTACAGAAGAGTTTTAGTCTTTTTACTACACTACATACTAAAGCACAGAAGAGTTTTAGTCTTTTTACTACACTACATACTAAAGTACAGAAGAGTTTTAGTCTTTTTACTACACTACATACTAAAGTACAGAAGAGTTTTAGTCTTTTTACTACACTACATACTAAAGCACAGAAGAGTTTTAGTCTTTTTACTACACTACATACTAAAGTACAGAAGAGTTTTAGTCTTTTTACTACACTACATACTAAAGCACAGAAGAGTTTTAGTCTTTTTACTACACTACATACTAAAGTACAGAAGAGTTTTAGTCTTTTTACTACACTACATACTAAAGTACAGAAGAGTTTTAGTCTTTTTACTACACTACATACTAAAGTACAGAAGAGTTTTAGTCTTTTTACTACACTACATACTAAAGTACAGAAGAGTTTTAGTCTTTTTACTACACTACATACTAAAGTACAGAAGAGTTTTAGTCTTTTTACTACACTACATACTAAAGTACAGAAGAGTTTTAGTCTTTTTACTACACTGCATACTAAAGTACAGAAGAGTTTTAGTCTTTTTACTACACTACATACTAAAGTACAGAAGAGTTTTAGTCTTTTTACTACACTACATACTAAAGTACAGAAGAGTTTTAGTCTTTTTACTACACTACATACTAAAGTACAGAAGAGTTTTAGTCTTTTTACTACACTACATACTAAAGTACAGAAGAGTTTTAGTCTTTTTACTACACTACACACTAAAGTACAGAAGAGTTTTAGTCTTTTTACTACACTACATACTAAAGTACAGAAGAGTTTTAAGACCATGGGAGAGGTATAAAAAAAATCTGAAAAGGAAGATTTTGTCGAGAAATGTCAAGAATAAAGAGGAATACTCCAGAATGCTATGGAGTTAGTGGGGCATTTATGTATTTTCAGCATACTACAATTGACGTGCATGTATTGGGACATCCTAAATCTTCTTTCTGGCATGCTAAATAGTAGGTGAAGTATGGGGATTGGAACGCAGGGTGAGAGAGTTAGTGTGCGACTCCTGACCTGGAATGGAGGGAGAGCTGGATGAGCCCGAATCCTCCACAGGACCAAAGAAATCCAGGTTTAAGAGAGAAGAGCCTCCGCTGGCTAAACCGGGCGAGCGAGGTTTAAAACACACAGAGAAAGAGAGAGAGAGAGAGAGAGAGAGAGAGAGAGAGAGAGAGAGAGAGAGAGAGGGATGGAGAGAGGGATGGAGGGAGGGAGGGAGGGAGGGAGGGAGGGAGGGAGGGAGGGAGGGAGGGAGGGGGAAGGAGAGGGGGAGAGAGAGAGGGAGAGAGAGGGAGGGAGGGAGAGAGAGGGAGGGAGGGAGAGAGAGGGATGGAGAGAGGGAGAGGGAGGGGGAGAGAGGGGAGGGAGGGAGGGAGGGAGGGAGAGAAAGGGGAGGGAGGGAGAGAGAGAGAGGTGTGCAGTAGAGTCAGTGATTAGAATCAGCTACATGAGAAATGCTCTGTTTACATGCAGAGATTTTAAAGGAAAGATCCACTTCACATTAAAGGTGCAGTCAGTGATTCTGGAGAAGGCTTGTTGTCTTAGATATTCACTGATTTTGACAACAAGAATCAGTTCTCCAGAATCACTGACTCCACCTTTAACTCACTAAAACCATTAACTGTCTAGTGGTGAACATTTGGCTTCATA
>CASHTC010001505.1:556146-571146 GCA_949357725.1 Hyperoplus immaculatus | reverse complement strand
GTCTGTACTGAGTGAATATCTCCTCACGATCCACTACCTGTCTGTACTGAGTGAATATCTCCTCACGATCCACTACCTGTCTGTACTGTGTGAGTATCTCCTCACGATCCACTACCTGTCTGTACTGAGTGAATATCTCCTCACGATCCACTACCTGTCTGTACTGAGTGAATATCTCCTCACGATCCACTACCTGTCTGTACTGAGTGAATATCTCCTCACGATCCACTACCTGTCTGTACTGAGTGAATATCTCCTCACGATCCACTACCTGTCTGTACTGAGTGAATATCTCCTCATGATCCACTACCTGTCTGTACTGTGTGAATATCTCCTCATGATCCACTACCTGTCTGTACTGAGTGAATATCTCCTCAGGATCCACTACCTGTCTGTACTGAGTGAATATCTCCTCATGATCCACTACCTGTCTGTACTGAGTGAATATCTCCTCACGATCCACTACCTGTCTGTACTGAGTGAATATCTCCTCACGATCCACTACCTGTCTGTACTGAGTGAATATCTCCTCATGATCCACTACCTGTCTGTACTGAGTGAATATCTCCTCATGATCCACTACCTGTCTGTACTGTGTGAATATCTCCTCATGATCCACTACCTGTCTGTGCTGAGTGAATATCTCCTCATGATCCACTACCTGTCTGTGCTGAGTGAATATCTCCTCATGATCCACTACCTGTCTGTGCTGAGTGAATATCTCCTCATGATCCACTACCTGTCTGTACTGTGTGAGTATCTCCTCATGATCCACTACCTGTCTGTACTGAGTGAATATCTCCTCATGATCCACTACCTGTCTGTACTGAGTGAATATCTCCTCATGATCCACTACCTGTCTGTACTGAGTGAATATCTCCTCATGATCCACTACCTGTCTGTACTGAGTGAATATCTCCTCATGATCCACTACCTGTCTGTACTGAGTGTGCACAAAAAAAAAAAAAAAATCAGGTGCTAATAACACAGCCCCGGGCCCAGGCCCCGCAGCAGACCCGGGTTAGATTCCAGCCCGGGTCGTTCTCTGCATGTCATTCCCCTCTCTGTCTGTCTGTCTGTCTGTCTGTCTGTCTGTCTGTCTGTCTGTCTGTCCTCTCCACAGCAGACCCGGGTTAGAATCCAGCCCGGGTCGTTCTCTGCATGTCATTCCCCTCTCTGTCTGTCTGTCTGTCTGTCTGTCTGTCTGTCTGTCTGTCTGTCTGTCTGTCCTCTTCACAGCAGACCCGGGTTAGAATCCAGCCCGGGTCGTTCTCTGCATGTCATTCCCCTCTCTGTCTGTCTGTCTGTCTGTCTGTCTGTCTGTCTGTCTGTCTGTCTGTCTGTCTGTCTGTCTGTCTGTCCTCTCCACAGCAGACCCGGGTTAGAATCCAGCCCGGGTCGTTCTCTGCATGTCATTCCCCTCTCTGTCTGTCTGTCTGTCTGTCTGTCTGTCTGTCTGTCTGTCTGTCTGTCCTCTTCACAGCAGACCCGGGTTAGAATCCAGCCCGGGTCGTTCTCTGCATGTCATTCCCCTCTCTGTCTGTCTGTCTGTCTGTCCTCTTCACAGCAGACCCGGGTTAGAATCCAGCCCGGGTCGTTCTCTGCATGTCATTCCCCCCTCAGTCTGTCTGTCTGTCTGTCTGTCTGTCTGTCTGTCTGTCTGTCTGTCTGTCTGTCTGTCCTCTTCACAGCAGACCCGGGTTAGAATCCAGCCCGGGTCGTTCTCTGCATGTCATTCCCCTCTCTGTCTGTCTGTCTGTCTGTCTGTCTGTCTGTCCTCTTCACAGCAGACCCGGGTTAGAATCCAGCCCGGGTCGTTCTCTGCATGTCATTCCCCTCTCTGTCTGTCTGTCTGTCTGTCTGTCTGTCTGTCTGTCTGTCTGTCCTCTTCACAGCAGACCCGGGTTAGAATCCAGCCCGGGTCGTTCTCTGCATGTCATTCCCCTCTCTGTCTGTCTGTCTGTCTGTCCGTCCTCTTCACAGCAGACCCGGGTTAGAGTCCAGCCCGGGTCGTTCTCTGCATGTCATTCCCCTCTCTGTCTGTCTGTCTGTCTGTCTGTCTGTCTGTCTGTCTGTCTGTCTGTCTGTCTGTCCTCTTCACAGCAGACCCGGGTTAGATTCCAGCCCGGGTCGTTCTCTGCATGTCATTCCCCTCTCTGTCTGTCTGTCTGTCTGTCTGTCTGTCTGTCCTCTTCACAGCAGACCCGAGTTAGAATCCAGCCCGGGTCGTTCTCTGCATGTCATTCCCCTCTCTGTCTGTCTGTCCTCTTCACAGCAGACCCGGGTTAGAATCCAGCCCGGGTCGTTCTCTGCATGTCATTCCCCTCTCTGTCTGTCTGTCTGTCTGTCTGTCTGTCTGTCTGTCTGTCTGTCTGTCTGTCTGTCTGTCTGTCTGTCTGTCTGTCTGTCTGTCTGTCTGTCTGTCTGTCTGTCCTCTTCACAGCAGACCCGGGTTAGAATCCAGCCCGGGTCGTTCTCTGCATGTCATTCCCCTCTCTGTCTGTCTGTCTGTCTGTCTGTCTGTCTGTCTGTCTGTCCTCTTCACAGCAGACCCGGGTTAGAATCCAGCCCGGGTCGTTCTCTGCATGTCATTCCCCCTCTCTGACACATTTCATCTGTGTCTCTACACACTGTCTGATAAAGCATGAAATATGCCAAAAAATATTGTAGTGGATTTAAATGGCCTGTATTCACCAGGGTTTGATAGGCGTGTAGGTCTTAAAGGTTGTGTATTATCTTTCAGAACATTTGCAACAAGATATTTCTCCCCCACTGACTGATTTGACGAGGACTAGCTGTACATTGTAAATGCCACGCGTCATCGTTTGTGTTCCTGTATTTGCAATGTGGAATGTGTGTGCGTCACTGTCACCTTAAAGTCAATAAGCTTGACATGAGCGAATGGTTTTGACAGACAGACAGACAGACAGACAGACAGACAGACAGACAGACAGACAGGCAGGCAGGCAGACAGACAGACAGACTACACCAACTCAAATAATCCGTCTCATTTTACCACACCCAACTACCGGTAAAATGTCACTAAGTACACAAGATAAAACTAGAATGGTGCTCTGCCGGTGGTGAAACAAAAAATCAAGTGTTAATACACAGCCTAGGCTCCGTAAACTGGTATGTACAAATGGGCCGCGCCATAGCTAGCAACATGCTCGTTTACAGAGCATAGGCTGTGAATTAACACTGGATTTTTCTTTTTCAGCGCACACACACAGTACAGACAGGTAGCGGATCATGAGCAGATATTCACTGATTTTGACAAAGTGATTTTGTCAACAAGCGTTCTCCAGAATCACTGACTTCAGCTTTGCTGTGCAGTAAAAAGTATTTTTACTTTGTTACATTACAACACTGTAAATGCCCTCAAACAGTGTGTGTGTGTGTGTGTGTGTGTGTGTCTGTCTGTGTGTGTGTGTCTGTCTGTGTGTGTGTGTGTGTGTCTGTCTGTGTTAATGTGAGAGGAATGTATCAGTTGAACAGAGGACATCCTAAGGGCAGAGTCAGTTCCTCCTTTCCACCGTCAGCACAAATCTCACACTACCTCTCACTGTGTCACCTCAAGACACACACACACACACACACGCAGTCACCTCAGGACACACACTTTGATTTATGTTAGTTTATTCACAGTAAACCAAGCTTTAACATTTACTTAATGCTTTGTATGAATTGTCTACGCATTATTTAGCTCTTAATAGCATCAACTAACAAATAATTAAAGACCTACTTCACCGGTGGAAATATGAAGGTTTATTGAATTCTGAGATCCTATGTAGTATAAATGTGCAAACATTTTAGAAATCGGTTCATCCTTGCCTGAGAAAAGGCAGAAAGAGTGTTTTATGGTCTCACTGTCTAACCCTACATTTTGCCATGAGTGACATCACACATGGTAAAATGTAGGGTTAGGATTAACAGGACAGCTGGGCCAAGGGAAGACTGAGGGAAGAAAAACCTCATTCATTATATTATAACAGCGATTTTATAATGATAGAACGCCGGTTCCGTAATGGGTGAAGTATTCCTTTAATGTCCCCTTGAATATATAATAATAATGAACATGTACTGTATGCTTAATAGGCATAAACTAAACATTAACAGCATTAATTAACAGTTAACTAATTAGGGCTGCAACTAACGATTATTTTGATAATCGATTAATTTGTCGATTATTTTCTCGATTAATCGATTATTAATCGATTAGTTTTTTGGTCCGTAAAATGTCAGAAAATGGTGAAAAATGTTGATAAATTTTCCAAAGCCCATGTTGACGTCCTCAAATGTATTGTTATGTCCAAAACACACAAATATTTCAGTTTACTGTCATAATAGGATTAAAGAAACCAGAAAATATTCACATTTGAGGAGCTGAAATCAGAGAATTTGGACATTTTTTATTAAAAAATTACTCAAAACGATTCATCGATTATCAAAATAGTTGGCGATTATTTTAATAATCGATTAATAATCGATTCGTCGATTAATCGTTGCAGCTCTATAACTAATGTACCCTTATTGTAAAGTTTCTTATCTTACCGACTGTGTGTCTGTCCGGCTGACTTCTTTGTTGGTGTCTGTAGCTTCACTTTGATGCCACTCCTCTTGCTCTGTGGTGTCTTTAGCTGTAGCTGCTGCTGCTGTCGAGTTGATGTTTTGCTCCGTGCTGAATGCAGCCCACCCCTCCCCGTCTCCCTCCCCGTCTCCCTGCTCCCCGAAAGCATTCCAGCCCGCGTCCGTCTCTCCCTCTCCCTCCAAGCCTTCTGCTGCCGCTGAGCTGAAATTACCAAAACTATCACTTACCGGGAACGCTGCGAAACTTCCCCCGTCTTCCCTGTCCGTCCCAATTTCACTGTTTTGAAATTTGGGCGAGTTAAAGTCCCCGAAATCTTCTTCAACGTTGTCAGTGTCTTTAGGGTCAGGGTTGGTGTTTAGAGCTTCAGGTTTATGATCAAGGTTGGGTTGAGCTTCCTGTGAAAAATCACCAAAGCTATCGCTAACCGGGAACTCTGGGAAAGTATCTTTATCCTCCTCTTTATACCCGATTCCACCGCTTTGAAATTTGGGCGAATTGAAGTCACCAAAGTCATCATCTTCATTGTCAATGTCCTTAGCGCTTGGGCTAGGGCTAGCTTCCCGGTTTGTGTCATGGCTAGGGCTAGCTTCCCGGTTTGTGTCATGGCTAGGGCTAGCTTCCCGGTTTGTGTCATGGCTAGGGCTAGCTTCCCGGTTTGTGTCATGGCTAGGGCTAGCTTCCCGGTTTGTGTCATGGCTAGGGCTAGCTTCCCGGTTTGTGTCGTGGCTAGGGCTAGCTTCCCGGTTTGTGTCATGGCTAGGGCTAGCTTCCCGGTTTGTGTCGTGGCTAGGGCTAGCTTCCCGGTTTGTGTCATGGCTAGGGCTAGCTTCCCTGTTTGTGTCAGGGTCAGGGTTAGCTTCCCTGTTTGTGTCAGGGTCAGGGTTAGCTTCTTGTAAATAATTCCCTAAACTATCTGAGCTTACTGGGAACTCTGCAAAACTATCCTTTTCCTCCCCTTCATTCCCAATTCCACCACTTCTTTGAAATGTGGGCGCATTGAAGTCACCAAAATCTTCTTCAATGTCAATGTCCTCCTTGGGGTCAGGGCTAGGGTTTGAGTCAGGGTTAGGGTTAGATTCCTGGCTTGTGTTGTTAACTTCCTCTGAAAAATTCCCCAAACTATCTGAGTTTACGGGGATCTCTGGAACACTGCTTTTATCCTCTTCCCCTGCATTCCCAATCCCCTCGCTTTGAAATTTGGGCAAATTAAAGCCACCGAAATCATCTTTATCATTGTCCTTTCCATTAGGGTTAGTGCTAGCTTCCACTTCTTCTTGTTTAGGCTCAGAGTGTGAGCTAGCGTTATCATTTATAGCTTCCTGTGCTAGCGTCGGGCTGCGCGATCTACTTTGCTCTGATTGGTCGAAATCGGCAAAGCCCTGACTGGCAGTAGCGAATGAGCCGGGGTCTGCGAAATCGCCAAAATCACCAAAACCCTCATGATCTTGCTGGTCGTTGTCGTGGGGCAGGCTGGTGTCGAGGGGTGTGGCTGTTTCGGGCGTGGCGGTTTCCCCCTGTAGCTGCGGCGAGGGGAAAGAACCAGTTGTGCTGATGTCACAGAATTCTTCCAGAGCGTCTGTGGACAGCGGACGACCCAACGAAGTCTCCGTCTCCGTCTCGGTCTCCGTGTCGTTACCGGAAACCTGAAAATAATAAGAATCGGAATATCGTATTAGTTAGGATACATCTTTATAGATTGATATACACTCACCGAGCACTTTATTATTAGGTACACCTGTTAAATGTCTTGTTAACACATATAGCTAATCAGCTAATCACATGGCAGCGACTCATTGCATTTAGGCATGTAGACCTGGACGGGACAATTTGTTGAAGTTTAAACCGAGCAACAGAAAGGGGAAGAAAGGGGGTTTAAGTGAGTGGAGTATTTCAGAAACTGCTGATATACACACACACATTAACACACACACACACACACACACATTAACACACACACATTAACACACACACACACACTAACACACACACACATTAACACAAAGACACATTAACACACACACACACACATCCCCACACACACACACACATCCCCACACACACACATCCCCACACATTAACACACACACACACACATTAACACACACACACACACATTAACACACACACACACATTAACACACACACACACACACACACACACATCACCCCCCCCCACACACACACATCCCCACACACACACATCACCCCCCCACACACACACACACACACACACACATCCCCCCCCCCCCCACACACACACACACATCCCCACACACACACATTAACACACACACACACATCACCCCCCCCCACCCACACACACACACACACACACACACACACATCCCCACACACACACACACACATCCCCACACACACACACACACACGCTCTCTTACCTTTCCATCTAGATTTCTCTCCTCTTCGTCTGCAGGTGATAGCTGTTCATTCTCACTGTCTCTAGTGTCATCCTCCAGCCCATTCACCGCTACTGCTTCCGTAGCACAAACCGCCTCACAGCCAGAATGCTCCAGAGCTAATGCTAACGCTACGTCCCTTTGAGTGGAGTGTGTGTGCGAGTCGCTGTCCCTGTCACTCAAGCCTTCGTCGTCGGGGGCAGCACCTGTCGACGAATCAGAAGCCGGCGTTTCTGCTTGTCCAGTATTGTTCGTGCTGTCTTCTGAAGTAGCCGTAGTAGTAGTGGTTGTTGTCGTTTCATTTTGTGCTACATTTTTATCACAAGGCAAAAAATCGTCATTCGCGGTTTCATTGAGGCTTTCTTCAGCGTTTGAAAAAGCAGCGAAATCGGCAAAATCGTCCTCTATGCTGCCGACTGTTTCGTCAATGGCGGTGTCTTTTGTGTGACTGTGGGTTGAATTTTGAACGTCGAAAGATGCAAAGCCGTTGGTTAGCGTCTCTGCAAAACCGCCACTGCTGCCATTACACTCAGACGAGGGATCCTTCTGCAAGTAGAAAGGGAAAAGATTACCTCAACATTTGTTTGTTTTTGACTGAAATTTATTTGGAACATGTCAAAGAAAATGATGATGTCACACAAAAAAGAACCACTGTGCCTCATTTAGTTACACATTTGAAGAAAAAATAAAAATCACAAAAAAATAATCAATTCACAGGCTTTTCAGGTTCCCATAGTATCTGAAATGTGTAGGCATTGATTCTGAACAACACTTTTTGACTATCTCCCTATGATATGTCTTTACAGTGTGTGCTGAAAAAAAAATCCACTGTTAATACACAGCCTAGGCTCTGTAAACGGGCATGTTCCTAGCTACAATGGGCCCCCTTTGTTTAAATACCCTTTGTTTACATGCCAGCGCACACACAGTACAGACAGGTTTGTGTTTTATATTTCTATGGTGCACCTTATCTCTACACTTCTAATCTGCACTGTGTCCTTGCTGCTCTAATATATATAATAAAACGGGTTTGGCTTATATACAGCGATCTGATTGGTTCCTAACTGTTGTATAATGGGCGTATACATGATATTTTCTCCATTTATATTACATTGTTGAAAGGAGCCTGGGACTTTAGAATTTCATTGCTAATGACTATTGCAGTAATTATTGTGCATAATTGAATGTCAGATCGTGATGAGACATTCACTGATAAATATGAAATTTAATTTATGAAATTTTCACAGGGGGGGCTAATAATTATGTCAACAGTATATAACAAAACATTCAGTATTTAAGAAAAAAATAAAAACATTAACACGTCACTCACTGAGAAATCCACAGAGTTGGCGAGAGACTTCTTCACGTCCGATCTATCCGATGGCAGGACGCCGTTGGCCTTGGGAAGAAGCTCACTGTTCCCCTGTGGCCCGCCGTGTGTGTTACCACCCGTCCCATTCGAGCCATGGGTAGCGGTCCCATTCGTAACACCGTGTCTGTTATTATTATTGAGTATCTCTGGCGGGGATGTTGCGGACAAAGCGGTGCTCTGGTTGAATGTCGTGGGCGTGTCAAACTCAGTGAAGCTGATACTGTGTTGAACGATGTTGCTGCCGCTGGTAGAAAAAGTTCCGAAATCCCCAAAATCGTCTTCTTCTTCTTCTGCGGTTTCCTCCATTGGCGGCGGGGACGAGGAGTAGATTCGGATGACGTCAGGCTCCATGTTGCTACCGGTGATGTAGGGATTATACTCCTTGGTTTACACCTGAGAGAGAGAGAGGGAGAGAGAGGGAGAGGGAGAGGGGGGGAGAGGGAGAGGGAGAGGGAGAGAGAGGTAGAGGGAGAGAGAGAGAGAGAGGGAGAAGGGGGAGGGAGAGGGAGAGGGAGAGGGAGAGGGAGGGAGAGAGGGAGAAGGGGGAGAGGGAGAGGGAGAGAAGGGGGGAGGGAGAGAGAGGGGGAGAGAGAGAGGGAGAGGGAGAGAGAGAGTGGGAGAAAGAGGGAGAGGGGGGAGCGGGAGAGGGAGGGAGAGGGAGAGGGGGGAGAGGGAGAGAGAGAGAGAAGGGGGGAGGGAGAAAAAGGGGGAGAGAGGGAGAGGGGGGAGAGAGGGAGGAGAGGGAGAGAGAGAGAGAGGGAGAGGGGGGAGAGGGAGGGGGAGAGAGGGAGAGAGAGGGAGAGGGAGAGAGAGGGAGAGGGAGAGAGAGGGAGAGGGAGAGAGAGAGAGAGGGAGATGCTGTTAGAGAGAGGCACATATTCGAAGTAAAAGTCGCAGGGTGGTAGGATAGCCTTGAGCGGCCGACCAGTCACCATGAGGTTTAAAATCAAATTACAATAATATATTCGTTAAAAAGTAGAAAAACTCCTTATCATTTCTCTGAAAAATTAATACAAAATATATTTGAAAAAAAAAAGTATCTGCCACAGTATAAAGTAATAAAAACACATGTGTTAAAGGTGCAGTGTGTAATATGATATCATCAAGAAAGTTCTACAAAGTTCTAGAATGCAACGCTCCCTGGGTAACCCCAACCCTTTAGAATAATAACAGAAGCTACAGTGGCCTTCAAGGACGAGAACAATTCAACATTTTAAACAATGCACCTGATGACATTCCGACTATGACACTTTCAAGATGCGGGCACAAGGCCTTGGTCCAAAATATGCAGAAATATGGACATATATGAGACCCTTTCTAAGGGAAAAAAAAATTATTCAAAACATTTTTTTCAGCTATTATGCACTAAATTAAATGTACTTATGGATATTATAATTACTTTCTACAAAATCTGCTAGGAAATAAAACCCAAAATTCTACACACTGCAGGTTTAAAGCCTCATAAAGTTCATTTAGTATTTCATCTTATTCTATTCTTGCTCTTTTATATACTTTTTTAAAATGTATATATATTAATATTTATCATATTTTAGTTCTGGTTCCTCTGTTCATTATATATTATCCTTGTGATTGTGTTCGCTCTTTATCACTGTGAATCAGAGAAAACCTCAGTGTCCTTTGAGGGAACATGAAGGTGATTGATTGATGGCGGCTTCATAAACACACTAGTGGTAAATAAAGCAGCTCTGGGTAAAGCTCCAGTTAGCACCAATTAGCTGTGTGTGTGTGTGTGTGTGTGTGGTCTGAAAGTGAATAAAGAAGCAATAAAAACAGACAGCTTGACCTCAAACTGACAGTAATGGAGGGAGACTGAGAAAGCAGTGCTGGGTTCAAACACAGTGAAATAGGACAACTCTCTTCAGTCTACAACAAATTCTGATTAAAAGGTGCAACTTTTAAATATTTCGTCATGGGGCGCTCCGGTGGCGTAGTGGATAGAGCGAGTACCACATCGGCTTCGGCCTTCCTTGCAGTGGTCGCGAGTTCAAATCCAACCCGTGGACCTTTACTGCAGGTCATCCCCTCTCTCTCTCTCTCTCTCTCTCTCTCTCTCTCTCTCTCTCTCTCTCTCTCTCTCTGTCTCTCTCTCTCTCTCTCTCTGTCTCCCCATTTCAACTCTGTACTGTCTAATAAGCTTGAAAATGCTAAAAACACATTATAAAACAAATATATATATATATAAATATATATATATATACACATACATATATATTTCGTCATATTTAGTTATGGCAAAACGAGAGGCACAAACCAGTTTAGTTTGTGACCTTGATTTTGTGAAGTGAAAGCGGTAAAGCCTGTTTGCAGTGGGCGGAGTGTGAAACGTGTACCTGCTTTGTTGGCCTTCTCTCTCTCTCTCTCTCTCTCTCTCTCTCTCTATCTTTCTTTCTTTCTTTCTTTCTTTCTCTCTCTCTCTCTCTCTCTCTCTCTCTGAATACCTTGAGAACAGGTAGCGAGCAACAGACATGCAGGGCCAGACAGACCAGTTAACACACAAAGGAAGGAATATTTCTGAGTTCAAAATGAAATTAATGTTTGCTCCGGTGGCGTAGTGGGTAGAGCGCATACCATACAGACTCAGGCTGTGTCACAGTGGTCGCGGGTTCAAATCCGACCCGTGGACCTATACTGCGTCTCTCTCTCTCTCTCTCTCTCTCTCTCATAAAGATTGATAATGCCAAAAGATTATCTTAAAAATAATAATAACAATAATTATATTATTACAATATATATATTTTTTTTTGCTCATCTCTACTTCGTCCCCAAGGAAATTATACACTCTCACTTGTGGCTCCATCCGTCTTGTTTTTAAAGGATTTCAATTTGTCTGTTTGCTGAACTGACTGAAATTCTCTTAGCAGACATTGGTATGGTGGCCCACAGAGCTCAAAACACTGCAGCCTAAAGTAACCCTAAAAAAATGTAACTGTCACGTTTATTACACCACTTAGCCTTATCCAAAATAGGTGTATGAGAGAGTATGCAAAGGCTCAAGGTAGCATACAATGATAGGGTTGCTGCTTCGTGTCCCTAGTGGGCATAGTGCCAGTCTAATGTTTGTGTCCACTACAGTGCAAACCTGTTAGGCCCTCTTTAAAGACCTACTTCACTAGTGGGAATATGAAGGTGTATTGAACTATGAGATCTTATGTAGTTTAAAATGTGATAATTTTTTTTTACAAATCGGTTCATCCTAGCCTGAGAAAAGGCAGAAAGAGTGTTTTATGGTCTCACTGTCTAACCCTACATTTTCAAAATGTAGGGTTAGGATTAACAGGACAGCTGGGCCAAGGGAATACCGAGGAAAGACGGAGGGAAGACAAACCTCATTCATTATATTATAATAGTGATTTTATAATGATAGAACGCCGGTTCCGTATGGATGAAGTATTCCTTAGAGACAACTGATGTTTAGTTGTATGTGTCGCCTGGACAAGTCAGAGAAACACAATTGAACGAAGCCCTAAAAAGCTAATATAGATACACTTCTAGGCTAAGACAGCATTGGTGCAATAGCCTTGTATATCCTATAAGCTAATATGAAATGTTTATGTATTTTAATATCTCCTTTTTATACTGTCTGGTGTGTTATATGGACCTGAGTCTTCAATACAGCTTTATTTGAGTCAAGCTAAGGAAAGCTAACGTGGCGAAAATCAGTTAGCGTGTGTCTGATGGTCAGTAAAACGACTACACTACTAAAACTAATCTGATAAGAAGCTAACAGCTAGGTTAAGCATTAATTTAACAGCCACTTTATTAGACTACAAGGCCCAGAGTAGACACTTCGCTGACATGGGGTGTGTAACGGCAGCTATAGCGACATTAGCTTAGCTTCCTGTCTAGAAGAAAGCAAACAGTTAAATTAGCCGAGTTGCTATGAGATGACGTTAGCCGGTAATTAGCATGTTGTTTCGGCTTATATTGTCTTTACAAACAACAAATTGCTGGTGCTGTCAAGATATATTAAGGCCAGTTAAGATAAGCAACACCTGACCATTTGAGAAGCTAGGTGAGAAGCTAACTACGCAGCTAGCTAGCTAAAAGCTAACGACCACAACAAGCAATCTTAGCCCAGTAGCTTTAGCTTTAGCTTCGGGTTTGACAGCAGGTGTCCGTTGATAACCGTTGACCGTTAATAAACAGTTAAAAATCACCTTGAGATGTTTCCAGCAGATGGCCATGGTTCTGGGTGAAGTCAGCGGTGACTGATAGGGGTTGGATCCGCCCAAGGTGCACTGCAGGGCGGGGAAAGTGAAGCAGAAAACTGGGGCTGAAAGCTGGGAGCTGGAGGTTGAAGACTCTACCGAGACTACCGGCTGACTGTTGCTGCTGCTGATGACTCAGAATCCCAGAATGCAATTCGGCGAGGAACAAAACTTACACTACCGGTTAAAAAGGTTCCGCTATTTTAGATTTTTTTTTGGGCGAAATATACAAAAAATGTAATTTAATAATCTAAAATAATTTAAATAAATATATGAAAAATACGTGGATTATTAATTAAATATTAATAAAAAATAAAAAATGGCAAATATAAATATAAAAAGTAAATAATAACTAGTATTTATTTCAAAAATATTAAATGTTAAAAAGTAAAATATAAAAAAAAAACTTTCTTGAATATATAAAAATATTTTTAGAATATCCCAGAATTGTCAGTTAAAAATGCCAAAAAAAATCTGAAAAATTATATGTGCAATATCTGAAAATCGTCACTTTAATATCCCCTGAACATCAGTAAAATACCCATTAAAGGTCACATATTATGCTAAAAATGCACTTTTTAAATGTGTTCTAACATATCCATGGGTCCACGGTGTGCCTAGAGACTGCCAAAATATTTTAAAAAATAACAATCTCTCCTTTTCTCACTCTCCCCCTTTCTGAAACCCCCACCCCTCCCCCCAAATATACTCCAGTCAGAATTTTCCCCTTTTCTGACCTCACAAACTGGAAAGCCAGAAGCTTCCACTGTGCAGCCCGCACCCCTATTTCTTATTGGTCCACAGCCCTGACAGACAGAGGGCGAGGCGTATCTGGCTTCGCTTCCGGACAGGGGGCGGGGGGAGCTCAAAGATTGTATATTTACGAGGGGAGCTGCAGCTCTTTTTAAAAAATAGGCCATTGTGAGATTAGCTGAACATCAATAAATTATCTGAAAGTTTTTTTCAGCAAACAATTAAAGAAAAAAACGTATTAGGGACCACTAAGACCATATAATATGGTGTATAATAGAACCGAAAAGTGCATAATATGGGAGCTTTAATATAAAATCCTTACTTGATACGGTGTGGATGTTTACACCAGTTTGGAATTTACTGACTGACTTTATTAGGTTTACAAGTTCCTCACAAGAAATCCCATAGAAAAGCACAATTGCATTTACAACTCTACGTACTACAAATGATTACAGCAAATTACAGCAATGTTACAAGAAACATTGTGAGTCAGTTTTTAATCACATACACAAAAATGCAGGAACCAATAACATTCGCTGCCTTACACACACCACATAAACACACACACACACAAACACACCCACACACACGCGCCCAGAGAGACACGCAAACGCACACACTAACAGGCACTTACACTTACACACACACACACACACGTGAGCAGACACACACAGAGCGAGAGAGAGAGAGAGAGACACACACACACACACAGAGGCTATTCCAGCACCTCAAGGTCAGTCTCACATACACACACACACACACACACACACACACACACACACACACACACACACACACACACACACACAAATATTCTTGCAACAATCTCCAAATGGATGATCATGAAATCAAGTGTCATTATAAGTTACTAAATGCCAAAAATGTAACAATAAAAAAATGTTCTATTGTAAAATAAAATTGACAAAGTTCCAGACATCTCCTATATAATACAGTAAAGTTAACATTAGAGACATCTCCTATATAATACAGTAAAGTTAACATTTAAAATGGTCCTGAGTGATTTATTGTTCCAACTAGAAACATACAAACAACATAAAATTTAAAACAGACCTCTTCTTAAAGGAATACTTCACCCATACGGAGCCGGCGTTCTATCATTATAAAATCACTATTTATAATATAATGAATGAGGTTTTTTCTTCCCTCAGTCATGTTGCTAAAGCTACAGTGGCCGCCCGTTGTCTAGGCAACATGCCAGTTTACAGAGGCTAGGCTGGGAAAAAACAATCACATTTTTTCAGCGCAAACATATGAGGTGATTCGTTGTAGATTTATTGTCATGTCTCAAGTCAAGTTTTCGGCAGTAGAGTCTTTTTTTTCTCTTTAAAGGTGCTCCGAGGAACTTCCAGTTTTTGTTCATTCTTGCGCCCCCCTTTGGACAAAAGTGGTAGTGTTTTTACCACGCCAGCTGTTGTTCCTGGGGTGAGCGTATACCCATGACAAAGGCATTAAGAAAAACTATTTTAAAAGAATAGCATTCTTTTGCACTGATGGTCTCGTTTTGCTGTTACATGTAATTCATGATCATCAGAGTGAAAAATGAGACTGTTTCAGAAATATTTCAAAGTTCCTCGTAGCAGCTTTAAACTTCAGCCCAGTTTATTGATTGTGACGCTT